>OZ020280.1:4184911-4364852 GCA_963971205.1 Aethes cnicana | reverse complement strand
CGGGTCATAATGTCGATATTCGACATATTTCGGCTTCCTGTCTCCATTCACGATCCAAGGTAAAATAATGTTGCAGAATCTCTGGCAAATAAATATGGATTGGGACGAAGATATCCCAAATAATATTTATTCTAAATGGAGCGAATGGATCGACTTGCTAAAGACAATGCAGCGCGTACGTATACCTAGGTGTTACCTAAACCCTATAGGTGCGGAGCGAGACAGTCGCCGTCGCGGCGACGACCAGTGCTACGAGTTTCGTAGCGCACAAGCCGGGCGGTCCCGCGCCCCCGCGGCGCCCGCGCAGGCCGCGCATACTGCTACGCTTCCAGCCGACCGCTACGAAGCCGGACTGGCCGCTACGCCATCGCCACCGCTGACATGTGCTACGACAAGTTGTTATAAAATTTACAATTTCACGTTTTTTGTGATGCTTCGACTAAAGCAATGTCAGCGGTGGCTTATTGGCGCTGGGAGTGCCAGGAGGGAATACGGGTCGCCTTTGTCGCTAGTAAGAGCCGTGTGGCGCCAGTTAAACCCCTATCGGTGCCCCGATTAGAATTGCAATCAGCACTTATAGGGGCTAGACTCGCGGACACTTTGCTAAAGGTCCACAGATTGCCCGCGCAGCGCCGATACTTTTGGAGCGACTCGACGACCGTCCTGCATTGGATAGGCAATGACGCGCGCAATTATAAGACCTTCGTAGCGAATCGGTTGGGCGAGATAGACGAACTCAGTTGCAGCGACGAGTGGCGCTACGTGCCTACCAAATTGAATGTGGCCGATATAGCCACACGCGACACTTACGACGACGCTGCGTTCAGAAACGAATGGTTAAAGGGCCCTTCGTTTTTGCTCGAAGATGAGTCATCGTGGCCGCGCAACATCATCAGCTCTGCCAATGATACACCAGCTGAAAAGGTAGAACGTATAAATATAGTACGCGACTTACCTGCCTCGACCGCACCGGTGCCGGACCCCGAGCGCTTCTCCTCCTGGATGCGCTTGCTACGTAGTACCTTTGTCGTACTTAAATTTATAAGCAAATGCAAGAAGCTTACCGTATCCGACTCTGATCTGATGGAGCAAGCCGAGCTGCTACTGATCCGCCGCGCGCAAGAAGAATCCTTCAATGTGGAAATCGCTGCAATAAAAAAAGGTAGAGGTGTAGATAAGAGCAGTCGAATACTTACCTGGTCGCCTTTCCTGGATGAGCTCGGAGTCCTCCGCTGCAGGGGCCGGATCGACGCGGCGCTCGACGTCGCGGCTGAAACAAAGAGGCCGGTCATCCTCGACGGACGCCATCGCGTGACCAGGCTGCTCGTGCGACATTACCACATCAAAGCTGCGCACGGCTACCAGGAAACTGTTGTAAACAATCTGCAACAAAAATACGCAATTGTTAGAATAAGGCCTACGGTGAAATATGTAGCCGTAAGATGTATGTTATGTAGGATAAGGAAAGCTGAACCCAAAGTACCCGTGATGGGTGACTTACCTCAAGGGCGAATGGCGCATCACCAGCGACCATTTACGCATTGCGGACTGGACCTGTTTGGACCGATGGAAGTGGCGGTGGGTAGGAGGCGCGAAAAGAGGTATGGAGTTATTTTTACCTGCCTCACTGTAAGGGCGATCCACTTGGAGATCGTACACTCGCTCACCACCGACGCGCTCATCATGGCGCTCCGGCGCATGGCGGCGCGCCGCGGCTGGCCGCGTTGTCTCTACTCCGACAACGGCACCAACCTGCGCGGCGCCGACACCGAGATGAAGAAGGCCATCCAGGAGCTCGATGACGAAGCTTTGCGTAATGAGGCCCTGCTTAACGGGACCTCGTGGTCCTTCATCCCAGCGAGAAGCCCAAATTGGGCTGGAGCCTGGGAACGCTTAATACGTAGCGTAAAGACGTCCCTACGCGTTATTCTCAAGGAACGCGCTCCCAGGGACGAGGTCCTTAGCACGTTCATGATGGAGGTGGAAAACATCGTCAACAGCCGGCCGCTGACGCACGTATCGGTGGAGCCGAGCAGCGAGGAGGCGCTGACGCCGAACCACTTTCTTCTAGGAAGCGCTTCTAACTTACCTGTCCTCGGCGCCTTTGACGATTCCGACCTGTTCCTGCGTAAGCAGTGGCGGAAGAGTCAAAGGCTAGCCGACATGTACTGGAAGCGATGGGTTAAGGAGTACCTGCCGCAGCTGCTTCCTAGAAGGAAGTGGAACGAGGAGCAACTGCCACTTCAGGTGGGTGACCTAGTGTTTTTAGTGGACCCCGAGGCGCCGCGCAACGTGTGGCCGCGCGCCATCGTGGAGCAGGTGTTCCCGGGGCGCGACGGCCGGGTGCGGCTGGTCGAGGTGAGGACCAAGTCGGGCACTCTGAGGCGCTCGGCGGCGCGCGTCGCTAAAATCCCTTTAGTTAATGAGTGCTGAGCCAGCACTGGGGTGGGGCGTGTTGACGACGAGCTCAATTAGTGTTTATTTTATTTAATATTTAAAGGTGTTTTGTGTAACCTACTTATGTCTATACATACATAGATATATACGTGACGTCACGCGGCGCTTTAAACCAACGGGCTCATCCCCCCGCGGGCCAGTCGTTCCCAACCACCGCGCGCGACGCACGTAGCGATCTAGCCCGCAAATTAAAGTGTAAATCGAAGTGTGGCAAATTAAAGTATTTTTCGCGAGACCGAGTTTTTCTCCATTGCGGACCACCCCCACCGTCTACAATTGATATTTCTATGTTAAGTAACTAGTTTGCACTAAAGATTGTTGAGGAGATATAATCTCACCTATTTTTGTGAATTTTAATGTAAATTGATAAAAGTCAAATTTGGTAGGTAGTTGATACATATGAAAAAACAGGGTAGTTTCGTGCATATGGAAGTAGTTGCTCTAGTTGATTGAATTGGTTTGGCCTTTGCTATTAATAGACACCTTTGTATTGTAAATATATTTTAGTTGTTGAATTTGGGGATTCCTAGTTAATTTTATATTAAAATAGGGTTCTGTACTAATTAATATAATTTGAATTATAGTTTAAATCAATTATAGTTTTGAACTAATATTGTTAATTGTTGTAGGTTCTCACTGTAATTGCAATTGATTTAGGGATCTGCAGGCAACTTTGCAGGGTTCCGTTGCTGACAAAATAATTTAAATTTAATTCTTTTTTTGTGGTTTAGATTGTTGAACAATAGAATTTAAATTTAATTATATACCTTTTGCTTTGTTTGTTGTTTTGGACAAGTATGTCAAAATTAGTTGCCCGAATCAAAGCGGAGTTGAGATGGGCGGCTTCAGCTGCTGCGTTGATAGATCGACCAGATCGTTTTGATGCTTTGCTCCGAAGATCGGCAGAGTTGACGGAGCGGAGCAAAATTGTACAAAGTTGCTATACGGAGCTTTTGGACACCGAGGATCCAAAGCTGGATGACTGTGTGGAGGCCGACATCACACAGTTTTATGATTTGACGGACAGTATTGCCCAAGCCGCCAGCAGGGTAGAGCGGGGTGCATTGACTGAGGAAACCAGAACACCTCCACCCATGGCTCTTTTGGGGCGTTTACCTACTCTTGACTTGCCACATTTTGATGGGGATTTGAAAGGTTGGACCGCCTACCATGACTTATTCACCAGTCTGGTAGATGCTAGGACGGACTTGGCACCGAGTCAGAAGTTGGCCTACTTGTTCTCCACATTAAAGGGAGAGGCCCTCGGTCTTGTCTCACATTTGGCGGTCACCGACCAAAACTACCCCACTGCCAAGGAACTATTGGTGAAGCGGTATGCCAACATTAGGCGGTTGGCAGATACCCATGTTGCACAGCTGTTGTCGTTGCCCTACGTCCATAGGGTTGCCACTTTGAGAGTGGACTTGGTCAACCCCATGGTGGTGGCATTGAATGCTTTGCGGCGGCTCGGTCTGCCTATCGATGAATGGTCCTTTATGTTGTTGCACATTGTTTTGTCGCGTTTGCCTACGGACTTGAAAGTCCGTTTTGAGCAAAAACATGGTGGTGACAGTGCCACGCAGTTGCCGCCATTTGCAGATTTGTTGGCGTTTTTGGAAGAGGAGTGCCGCTTGTTGGACAACGCTGGCGTTGAAGGCCTTTCCCCGGCCCCAGCGCGGCCTCCTCCAGAACAGCGTCGTGTTGTCGCTCGCCCCCCCCCTCGAGGGGTGGTTGAGCCACGCCGCCCAACCCTCAGATACGCAACGGCCCAGGGCCCTCGTTGCGTATATTGTAATGCTGACGGCCATTTTGTTTCTGCGTGTCCTCAATTCCTCAATAGGAAGGTGAAAGATCGACGAGGCATTGCGAATGATCGCCGGTGGTGCTACTCCTGCTTGGGGCAGCATCTGCAGCGGGACTGTTCACGGCCAGAGCCGTGCCCGAACTGCCAGGGGAAGCACCACCCGGTTTTGTGTGCCAATAGGAATGGTGGTGTTCGGGTTGATGATGCGGGGTGGAATTCCCCCACGGGCGGGGGCCCGCATCCCCACCATCCCCAAAGGGAGTCTCGTCGGGGCTTGCCGCCCACGGGCGGGGGAACCCCTCCCCCCTCTCCTCAACAGCAGGAGAGGTTTGCAGCGGTTCAGCGCCGCACCACGCCTCCGCGGTTCTCCCCACCGCTGTGCGAGAGACCGCGTTTGGAACGCCGCCCGCCCCAGTTCGGTCGCAGTAGCGCCTACTACGCGCCGAGCCGAGGATTGCCGAGCAGACGCCATGAGGTACCAGTGGAGCACTACCTCCACTCGTATCGGACATCGCCATCACGCGATGCCCCCCAATAGGTAGTTGCCGCCCTCTCTCCCACCACCGCCGCCCAACCTGAGACAGTTCTTCTGCCGACTGTTTGTGTCAGGGTCTGGGGCCCGAAGGGCGACTCCCTGTTTGTACGTGCCCTTTTAGATTCGGGTGCCCAGGGTTGTCTTGCGTCCTCTTATTTGGTGGAGAGATTGGGCCTCCCATGTAGACCTCACCCTGTAGTGATCCACGGCATTGGTGGCCTTCAGGTGGAAGGACCAAAGGGTGAAGTCAAGGTTTGTTTTTCGCCTGTAAATTGTGGGCCGTCCATTGTGGCCAAGGCGGTCATTCTGAATGATATTTTGGGCAGAAACCCGCAGGTGACTATCTCCCCTGCTGTGGTAAATTTGACGTCGGATTTGACTCCCGCTGACCCTCAGTGGTTTGTACCTGGACCCGTAGACCTACTCCTGGGAGTAGACGTGTTGGGTTTGATTCTGTCCGGGGAAAAGCGGGTTTTGCAACCGTACGGGTTAATTGCGTTACGCACTATTTTTGGATATAGTTTTTGTGGTCCCGTGTTGAGGGGTACTGTCCCACGGGTTGAAGACCAAGCTGTTGCAATAGGGCTCTCACTCTCTGACGCAGTCCAGCGTTTCTGGGAGGTCGAAGAGCCCCCCAAGGCTCCCAGAGTCGACCCAGCGGAAGAAGAGTGTGAATTGTCGTACCAGAATAATACTGGTCGCCGCGCTGATGGTCGTTTTGTCACTCGGTTGCCTTTCAGGGCTGCACGCCCCCCTCTCGGTCAGTCTCATGCCTTGGCAGAAAAAAGGTTGTTGTCCATGGAACGCCGAATGAAGAGGGATCCGGACTTTCGTACTAAGTACATTGACTTTATGCGCGAGTATGAGGATTTGGGACATATGTCCCCTTCCGACATTGATTGGCGCTCGCTCGAGCACTACTTCTTGCCTCACCACGCGGTTTTGAAGACTCCCGGTGGGAAGATAAGAGTAGTTTTTGACGGCTCGGCCCCTACTTCGAATGGGGTTTCTTTGAACCAGTGTTTGCATTCCGGTCCCAAACTGCATAGGGACATCTCGGATATTCTCACCAACTTCCGCCGTCATCAAATTGTCTTTGTGGCTGACATCCGAATGATGTTCAGACAATCGGTGGTGCACCGAGATGACCGGCGGTACCAATTGATCTTGTGGCGTGAGCGATCTTGTGATCCGATGCAAGTGTACGAGTTGAACACTACCACGTACGGACTTAAGTCTAGTCCCTACATTGCTATTCGAACGTTGTTGGAATTGGCTCATCGTGAGCGATTGAACTATCCCCGGGCGGCGGCCATCTTGGGAGATTCGGTGTACGTCGATGACGTCTGCACTGGGGCCTCTACCGTCGCGGAGGCTTTGATTTTGCGGGACGAGTTGATTGCAATCCTAAAGTCGGGAGGTTACGAATTGCGTAAGTGGTTGTCAAATTGCCCCGACTTATTGTGTGATCTTCCAGTGGAACATCAACAGGACCCTCTCCTGTTTGAAGATGCTGACAACCCTAACTTGATTGCGGTCCTTGGTATACAGTACCAGCCCGTCCAGGATGTCTTCACTTATCAGGTGGAGTTGGACTTCCCGAAGAACTGGACGAAACGCTCGGTCTTGTCGACTACTGCTCGGACCTTCGATCCCAATGGATGGATCACACCAGTAATTTTTCTGGCTAAGTGCTTTTTGCAGAAGCTTTGGATTGCGGAAGTGCCTTGGGACGAACCTCTCCAGGGAGAGTTGTTGAGAGAATGGTGTTCGTTTGTGTCCTCACTTCCGGACGTGAACCGGATTCTCTTGCCTAGATTATTTTTGCCGGCTGGCAAGTGTCGAGTCAGTCTCCACGGTTTCTGTGACGCATCCGAACGAGGATATGCGGCCGTGGTATTTTTGCGGACTGTTAGTTCATCCGGTCACGTGGGAGTTCATTTGGTGATGGCCAAAAGTAAGGTGGCCCCTATTCGGACTAGGTTGACGATTCCTAAGTTGGAACTGTCGGGAGCAGCCCTCCTTACTAGGCTTCTCAATCATGTTTGTGGTACTTTGGGTTGTACCGTTGAGATCTCGGAAGTATTTGCGTGGACTGATAGTGAGATCGTTCTTTGTTGGCTTCGCACCTCGCTACATAACTTGGAGGTTTTTGTTGCGAATCGAGTCTCACAGATCCAGAGCTCTGAGACCCCGCTGATCTGGAGACATGTGCCAGGAGAATTGAATCCCGCGGACTGCGCTTCGCGAGGCTGCGAGGCTCCTGCGCTTGTGAACCATTCTCTTTGGTGGGGACCAGATTGGTTGACGCACCCTGAGGCGTCCTGGCCCCAGAATCGGTTCTCCTCTCCAGAGGAATTACCAGGCTTGCGTGTTGGCGTTGTGGAGACGCAACCTGCGTACAATTTGAATCTGTTGTTGGACAGATATAGCTCTCTGTCAAAATTGATTGGGGTTACCGGTTGGATCCGGCGTTTCATACGCAACGGACGGAACCCACTGAATAAGGACTTGACGTCAGTTTTGTCGCCCTTGGAACGCCAAGAGGCCTTGATGTTTTGGGTTCGTGTAGTGCAAACAGAGCACTTTGAACCGACTATTGAATCTCTGAAAAGAGGAACGCCTGTGAAGGGTCCCCTTGCTCGTTTGAATCCATTCCTGGACGAGTCGGGTCTGCTTCGAGTCGGTGGACGACTTCGAAACTCGAATTTGCCGTATGGGGCTCGCCACCCCTTGTTGCTCCCTAAAGGAGGAGCCTTTGTGAATTTGTTGGTGTCAGATCGACACATTGCTAACGCTCACGCAGGCTGCCATACCCTTCTAGCCATTTTGCAGCGTGAATTTTGGATCTTGTCGGCCAGACGCACTATTCGTGGCGTCATTTTTAAGTGCATGCCGTGCTATCGGTTGAAGGCCGCACCCACACAGCCGATGATGGGTGATTTGCCGTCCGACAGAGTCTCGGAGAGTCGGCCATTTGCGTGCGTGGGTACCGATTTTGCTGGCCCCTTTTTGGTGAAGACCTCTCAGCTTCGCAACGCTCGGTCTGTCAAGGCATATTTGTGTGTGTTTGTCTGCCTGGCCACCAAAGCAGTTCACTTGGAACTGGTAAGTGCCCTCAGCACGGAAGCATTTCTTGCGACGCTAGGTAGATTTGTATCTCGCCGGGGACTACCGTCCTTGATCCGCTCTGATAACGGCACTAATTATAAGGGCACTGATCGTTATTTGAACGAAGTTTGTAACTATTTGAATAGTCATAAGGATATTTTGAGGTTTGCAATGTCCCGAATGGGCATTAGGTGGCAATTTGACCCCCCAGTTTGCCCCCATTGGGGTGGAATTTTTGAGGCCGTTGTAAAGGTTACAAAGACGCATCTCCGACGAGTTATTGGCGAAACGATATTAACGTTCGAGGAACTTGCAACGGTATTTTGCAAAATTGAGGCCGTCCTCAACTCGCGACCTCTCTGCCCAATCTCGTCAGACCCAAATGACCTGGAAGCATTGACTCCTGGTCACTTTTTGATTGGTCGGCCCCTTAACGCCCTGCCTGAATATCCCATCAGGGAAGTAAAATCATCACGTTTGAGCCGTTTTGAATTGCTCCAGCAGATGACTCAGAGTTTCTGGCATCGTTGGTCGCTGGAATATTTGCATATTCTGCAGCAGCGCGTTAAGTGGACCGACAAAACTGATCCTCCCAAAGTTGGAGATCTTGTTCTGGTTAAGGAATCAAATTTGTTGCCCTTGTATTGGCGTCGTGGACGCATTGTAGAGTTGTTCTATGGGCCTGACGGGATTCCCAGAGTTGCTGAGGTCATGGTCGGAGATTCGGTTTTGAAACGAGCGGTGGCGAGCCTAGCCCGCCTCCCCATTTATTAGCAG
Organism: Aethes cnicana; assembly: GCA_963971205.1. Taxonomy (NCBI): domain Eukaryota; kingdom Metazoa; phylum Arthropoda; class Insecta; order Lepidoptera; family Tortricidae; genus Aethes; species Aethes cnicana. The sequence goes on along the minus strand of OZ020280.1, from coordinate 4,356,168 downwards.
TCAGAATGGATCTGACTGGAGCGGGGGATTGTTCGGAACCGAATACTGAGCGCGATTCGGAACGCAGCCCTTGATAGATACTAGCGAAGCTGTGGCTTTTTGAGGTACTATTTTGACAGACGTCATATTGTCCTTGTAAAAACTTGTAAGAATAACTTTTTGAGACGCTGCGTGGTTTATTGAGATATTTGAGATATAAATTGTAATCTACAACGCGTACGAGCGTTTTGAGTGTAGAAAGCTTGAATTGTGATTAGTTACTTGACATTTTGTGTAATCCTTTGGGAGCGCGGTTGTTTGCGTGCGAAAACTCTTGGCGGCCCGGCGGAACGAGCAGGCCGGTGAAGGGAATTCAGACCTACACTTTACACACTACAGATACACACCCTTCACGGCCCTTGGGCGCTTGCCAACAGAGGCCTGTATTGCTGTCACGGCTGTAAGTACGGAATTATCATTGTTACAAAATAAATCTTAGACCCCCTTCGCAGACACAAAATCTTGTAGGCGTTGCTGTGTGACTGCAGTTTATCGCCACCTATACCCTCGGCTACAGCAGTCTTAGTAAACGGGCCCAGCTATTGAGACGTCTGTTTTGGAAGCCGTAGGTGTAGGCATCATGACATATCAAATGAAAGTACTTCTTATGAGGATCTCAAATGTATTTTTTATATTTATTGACTTATAGATTACAGGAAAATTATTAAAATCATATAAAAGAGTTTATCCTGTGAAACGGTTTGAAAATGACGTCATTGAAAATTATCAAGGGTCGGAACCCTCTCCACGCGAGTTTAACTCGCTTCTTGGCCGGTTTTTATTTATTCGCTCAGATAGGCCAACTTCGTGCCCTACCGTCCCTGAGATGCGACGTTGAGGGACGGGAAGTGCCTTGGATTTATGACTCTATGGTAGAATTAATAAAGAGGGATTCATGATACTTGACAGTTCTATTCCGTCACATCGAACTTGGGGAGAGTTAGATGTCATTTATGATGAGTCCCCTACGCCACCGTTCCGTTGAGCATAGTTTCTCGGTCGTGCGCGCGATTGTTTCAGCTGTGCTGTATGACGTCATGAATATCACGTGCTCCCCTGCCGCCCGACCGTCTCATACCCCAGCTATAATTTATCCAACTATCAATCTCTTATTATTGCGAGCCTTAAGTGGCAGTGGGCGGGGCACATTGCTCGCAGGACTGATGGCCGATGGGGCCGGATAGTTCTCGAACGGCGTCCGCGAACCGGGAGACGAGCTGTCGGTAGGCCTCCAACAAGATGGAGCGATGACCTCGTGAAGGTCGCGGGAAACCGGTGGAAGCAAGTAGCACAGGACCGGTCTGAGTGGCGTGCCTTGGGGGAGGCCTATGTTCAACAGTGGACGTCCTTCGGCTGAAATGATGATGATGATCAATATCTTATTTCGACAGGTACTATTCTTGCCAGGCCAGAACAGATACACCCGCGCCAATTTAGCAAGTAAGAAGGACAGACTGGAATCAGCCGAAAAGCGGTTAGAGCAGAACAGGAATCACATGGCGAAGGAGGCCAAGAAATGCTCGAAGATGGAGAAGAAACTGCGAGTACTCACAGGTGCGCGGAAATGGTTTAAAATATTACCTTGTTGTTTCAAAATAAAGTTCAAAACCGGATATATTACATATAAAGTCAGCAGGCTTAATAGCTGAAGAGATCTAAAGACCTACAGACACTCTTAGACATTCTTAGATAATAAGATCAAGGTGTAAGGCCACGCGCGGGAACCAGCCACGCGATGCGCGAGACGCTAAGCGATGGGTCAAAAAAATAATGGATCAAAAAAACAATACATACTGAATAAGCGCTATTCCATAAACACTTTATACATTTTTTAGACATGTCCTCTTCTACCCAATTACACAATCTTTCTATACCATTTTTGGTTTACCTCTTCCTTTAAAAGACAGAATATACCACATACTTAATTTACTTATATTTATTTTTGTTCAGGTGGATACCAAAGCAGAGCGGCGTCGCTCATAAAACAGTTCCAAGAGCTACAAGACCAAATAGAGCAAGCCAACTTAGAACTCTCCACGTTCAAGTTCTTAGCGGAGCAAGAAAAGGCGGCCATTCCTCGTAGGATAGAGGTAATATTTTACTTTCATTTTAATAGATTAAAGCCAATGGTATAGGCAAACGAGCGCACAGCCCACCTGATGGTAAGTGGTCACTGCGGCCCATTGACACCGAAATCCTATGATCCCCCATTAAGAAACCATAAGATCTCGAATGCGTTGCCTACCCTGAGGCCTAAGATGGAATGCCTCTGTGCCAGAAATTTCACCGGCTGCCTTAACCCCCTACCGGAACACAACAGTGCGGGCACTGCTATTTGGCGGCAGGTTAGCGAGGAAAGACGGTGGTACCACCCCGGACGGACCCAGCACCAGGTCCTACCACTAACAAAACAGTGTCACAGAAATGTGGCGACATGTTGCTTGACATATCTGGTGACGTCGCGTGACTTATTTCTGTAGCGACGTCTTTGTCAAGCGAAGTCCGGCAACGTCACGTCGCTGGCGAGTCGCCAGTGGCAGGCGCGGCGCACTCTTTGATTTGTTCGCGCTCGATACAAGTACCCGCCGGCTTCGCACCGTGGCGTGATGATTAGTCGTTGCCGCGCACTGCTAGCGAATGCACGCGCGCGCGTAAACTCTTAATGTACGTCGCGACGCAAGAGTCAAATGTGCTATGAAATTTGAATCATGTCAAAAAAATATTGTATTGCAGAGAGTTGTAGTAACAACAACAGTAAAATGATTTGGTAAAAAGTAATTATCTGGTAAAGAGTAAAATGATGAAATTTGGTATGGAGGTAGTTCAAGACTACCCAAATTTTCATTTTTTAAATAAGAATTTTAACAATAACTAAGCATGAACACTAAAGCATCATAGGGTACGCAAATTCTATGTACTTGGGACGAAGTCGCGGACAACGGCTAGTTATATTATGATAATGCAGTTGTGTGACGGTCTGTCTTAATTTTGAATTTAGCAGATTCATAAATTGACAGATAAAGTATGTGATAACTTAATAGTAAATTACGTTGTAGCATCTGAGTAGACGAGTGTTTTTAATAATAATAAAAATAACTAACTTAACTTAAATATATATTTTGTTAATAACACTATTCTACCCAACCTATGTACTAATACTAGACGCATCATTTACTATGTTCTCGAGTGCGCCAGCCCTAGCGCTAGGGCGTGGCCTCCGAAAGAGCGCGCTGCATGTGATAGAAAGAGATGGCCAATTTGGTAGCGTACGGTGCAACAAAACCGGTTTTTTGTTAGCAGTCGGCCTTCTGTACGTTAGTACTATTACTTATTCTGTGCCAGTGGGCATTTGTCCCCTAGTGTATCCCTGGCTCAAAGCTACAATTTTCTACAAGCTGCATATTTTGCGCCATGAAGCGAGATTTATTTAACTCGTTTCTTTTGTTATAAATGTCTATGTTTCTTTTAAATCTCCTTTTTTTACAGTCATTGACAGAAGACGTGAACCGTCAAACGGAACGAGAGAAACAACTTCAGAAACGATACGCGGAGCTGCAAGCGGAATTAGAAGAGTTACAAAAGGGAAAAGGTGTCAAAGACCCCAACCCCAGAGTAATGATGGAAGAATGAATATGTAGATGATATCATTGCGAGATATACTGACGGATGTAAATGTAAAATATTTCTAGCACGTAGACGTAAAGAAAGAAAGCGTGTGACGATTTCCAGCTATAGCTTTCAAGAAAAAATGTACCCAAGTTTAAAAGAAAATAAGTCAAAGTTTAGTATTGAATATAGAAGAAGTTGCAAGGTCAATAGAGGTCCTAAAATATACAGTTTGAAAGGATTAAAATATGAAAGAAGATGTAACACAACCTAATGAAAATTAAGTTGAAAAAACATTAAGCCTGTTGATAAATTACACTTAGGATTAGGCAAAGTGAATATAAATAATAAGCCAATTATATAGTACAAGATTCCTGTATTCAACACAAGTTAACTGTCCTAGAAATTTTGTCAATAAATAATTATTTTTAACATGTCTGTTTCATTTATTCCTTAAATGCCACATGATTCATTGGAATAATTAAATATGGCATCATATAAATTACAATTATTAATTATATTACTACTAATGTTTATATCACAGCTCTAATTTCAATCCAGTCCAGCTGGATACGATCACTTACTAACTACTATCATCGGAGTCACTTTGAATCTGTCGTTTACTTCTCTTTCTACGCAAAATCAACGGACTATCGCCATTTTCTGTAACATCCGCTTGACACGGGCTCGGTTTTGCCTTTTTCTTTGCCTTTCTCTCTTCTAAGATGATTTCTGCGATTTCTAACTCCGATACGTCGTTGACTTGGGTCAATCCGATGTGGGAGTCGACGCAGAAGCTATCCTGTAATAACAATAGTACATTACAGACCTAGGGTGGTGAATTCGTAAATGTCCCAGATCGCAGGTTTCTGTGGCCCGAACCGAAGGTGAGGGGCATAAAGATGCGATCTGGGGCTTTACGAATTACCGCCCGTGGTTTGTCAAAAGTTTTACATCTTGCCTTGGCCAAGAAGTGAGATTTTCTCTCCGCGTAGCGGGCAGAAAATTCCACTTTATGGCCAAGGGTGATGTAAAATAAAATATTTTGCTGAGTCCTTTGCCTTAAATCAGCAAAAAAATGTCTTCGGCGGAATTAAAAGCGACTAGGCGTGGTAGGCTTTCATTACTATTTTTAGCTACACTAGCGAGTAGCGATTTAACATTTTAGGTATATTTATTTGGTGGCCTAGTGGTTCGACCTACCGCCTCTTATTCAGTTGGGGGTTCAATCCCGGCCCGCTCTGAGTTTACTTATGTGCGTAATTCAATTTGAATTTACCACTGAGCTTTACAGCCTAGGAAAACATCGTGAGGCAACCTGCACGCACCTTTTATTTAATTCAAGGATGTTTATGAAGTCCTCGATCCACACTGGGCCCGCGTGGGGACTATAGCCGAAACCCTCTCGTGACGAGAGCAGGCCTGTGCATCAGTGAGACGTAAATACTTAGGTACAGTCGAGTTCGCCAATATATACACACTTTTGCACCTTACCACGTTGTAATAAGGTCCAAAAGTGTACACATATTAATGAACTCGACTGTAAGCTGTTATGATGGTGGTTTCTTTTTTACACCTATGGTGTAGGCAAACGAGCGCACAGCCCCATCTGATGGTAAGTGGTCACTGCGGCCCATGGACACCGAAATCCTATGATCCCCTATTAAGAAACCATAAGATCTCGAATGCGTTGCCTACCCTGAGGCCTAAGATGGAATGCCTCTGTGCCAGAAATTTCACCGGCTGCCTTAACCCCCTACCGGAACAAAACAGTGCGAGCACTACTATTTGGCGGCAGGTTAGTGGGGAATGACGGTGGTACCTCCCCGGACGGACCTAGCACCAGGCCCTACCACTAACTCCTCCACTGGTGGAGCAAATATGTTGTAACAGTAACAACTTACCATTTCGTAGGAATCTTCTTCGACATATTGCGACAGCACGTCCTCGCGTCTGAACCTCGTTGGCAGGTCAGGGATCTTGAAGGCGCCATTTACGGTGCCCCTGTAATTATTATTTTCTAATTAGACGATAAAAAATCTCATACGTAAAGTCTCAGACGTGCACAGTCGTCCTGATGGTAAGCGGTCACTGCGGCCAATGGAAATAAGAAATTATAAGAATTCAAATGCATTGCCAACCTTGAAGCCCAGTAATTAGTAATAATTCAGTAGTCTTGCTTTGGCCACAGATTTCGTACAGGTCTTCCGCCCCTTATTTTAACCGTCATGTGGAAGAATATCAACAAAATCTTTCTTAGTGTACATTTAAATGATTTAAAGAACCTTTACCAAAATTTTCTTTGCCCGAGTTGCAAACCTAATGATTTTTTTCCAGAATGCGTACGATTTGTTAAATATCATAACACCAAGAGCGCTCTGCCGGCTGTCATCAGACACAATTTCTTACTTAACCTTTCGTCTGAGTATGATGAGTATTTAGACCAGCTTTTTTGTATACTTTTTGTCAGTACCTACTCCATCGATCCGTGAAGACGCGAGATCACATTTCTTTACGGACACTTAATAAAGGTTAGAACAGACAGCAGGTACATATTGTAACTTACGTGACGGATCTCAGGTAGTGCGCTTGGATGTCTTGGTGTGACACGTCGTCATCGCAGATAAAGTCGACGATACTGCCGGCGCTCTCGTCTGAAAGTTCGTCGCCACTCCCCGCTGCATCGTCCGATTCCTCCGCTTCTAATTCTAAGAATGAGTTCTTTGCCTTCTTCTGAAAGTTATAATTATTTACTAGTTATACCGTTCAGTTCTCCGGAGAGACAAAAGATGCAGTGCTTACGCACTTAGAAAAATAAATTAGCAAGTTACAATCGAAACGTCAGCTGGCTAAAAATTTGGCATTTTCCTAAAATAAGTAGACCTTTTCGATGTCTATGCTATCCAGATACAAAAAAAAGAACATTATCATTAAGAGGGTTTATCCCGAAAGTTGGCAACGTCGCATATAGCTGTCAAATGTTTCGCAGTTTTTATTAATTCCTCAATATAGCTGAATTAAAAATGAAGATATCATTCTATGGTTGAATGACGCGTCTCATTTTACATTTGTTAGTTAGGCTTTCAAATTATAAGATTACACTAAAATGCAAGGAAACTGTGATGGAAAGTTTTCAAAAGATATTACTTCCATAATACTAAAAAAAATCGTGTTCCTATGATAACTGCTGCAATCCATATTTAATGTTTTATTCAACCATAGAGCGATAATTCATGTTTTCATTCGGTAATATTCAGAAATTAATGAAAACAACAAAATATTTGACAGCTATTTGCGACGTTGCCAACTTTCGGAGTAAACCTTCTTAAAAATTCGTAAATAATATAAGTACAATCAGAATAGGTACAATAAGTATGGCACTTACTTTTCTCACTTTGTGATTTGTGGTCGGTTTGCGATTGTTGTCCCGAGCCAGTTTCTGACTTTTCCTCACGTCGTCAACAAAATCATCGTCGCTGTCGTCGAAACTGACACTTTTCCGTTTCTGTGGGCTCGCTCTATTGCTGGTACTATTTCGAAACACCTCTTTAGGATTACTGACTTGACTATCGCGCCTGAAAACTTGTAACATTTCTAAATTTTTCCTATTAATGTACTTTTCATTCTCATCTTCATTACTTTTCTGACTGATCGTTGTTTCTTTATAAACAGGATCCTTGTTTTCTTTTTGCGATGAGAACATGAAATTTATACTACTATCATTGTTTTTCTCATTTTTGTCGTTAGGTTTGTTGGATCTGTTAAGCGCAGCAAGTACTTTCTCTTGCAACGTAAGTGGTTTAACTTTACTGTCTAATTTCGGTCTCTTGCCAAAGTACGGGGAGGAATTCAATACATCGAAGTCATCATCTGAATCGAACTTTCGTTTGCTACTTACTGGGCTCTTTAAAGACTCGTCAACCTTAGACTGATCGCCCTTTATATCTTCGATGTCATATACTTCAGTGACTTCACTTTGGTTGGAGTCACTGTTACTGTCGCTATCAAGAATAATCAGGCTCTCTGCTTTCTTATTCTGAGACACAGAACTAATACTTTTATTGAGAACACGATTTTTCCTAACGGCTTGCGATAAAAGTATAGGCGAAGTGGATCTTTCTTTATCTTCTTGTGCTTTAGAAGTTTCTAAATTTTTGAAAATATCGGGTTTCAATAAGGATCCGTCGGTTTTATTTATCATTTCGACAAGCTGTGTTATTGTGAACATGCTTTTATTTGTTGTGTCTAATACTGACTTATTACTCTTATTAGATACTTCGTTATTATGGTTAGGCGTCGGTGTAATAGCGGGAGTTGAACTACCAATATTACCAGTAGTTCTTACAGTGTCTGGTATTAACTGCCTCTTGACATTGTTCAATGGTGTAGAACTCTTTGGTTGATTTCTTTTTGTCGTCAATTGGAACCTGCGAACCTGACTACCAAGAATTGGTGAAGCAGGAGATTCACATTTTGCTACAGTTTTAATTTGTCCTGATAAAATTGAAGGGCTAAGAGGACAAGCAAATTCAGGTTCCTTCTCTTTTTCTTTAAATTGATTAACTTTATCTTTTATACATTGGTTATTGTTGTTATTAGCAGTAGTTTGTTCATTACTTTGCGGTGCTTCCATTTTACTTTCGTCCGAATCAACAAATATGTCGTCAATACTATCTAACCCGAAGAAACCTAATGCTTCTTTCGGATCGCTAGAATTCTTCGCTTCAACAGAAACTTCTTTAACTATCGCTTCTTCGGGGCTGCTATCAGCAAACAAGTCTTCGATCTCACCTAAGTCAAAGTTTTTATCCAAAACGTTACTTTTATCCGCTTTATTTTCTTCTTCCGGTGTAACAATCTCAACTGGAGAATCAAAATCAAATTCCAAGTCGAAATTACTGCAGTTATTTTTATTGACATCAACTAAAGTGCTGTCTTTGAAGTCTGCAAACATGTCTTGACTGCTGTCGTTTTTCTTGCATATTAGTATGGAATCAGTATTTATGTCATCAATTAAATCGATGTCAGGTAATTTGAGATACTCTAAGAAGATAGGTTTAGTGTGTTTTCTTCTGTGTTTCTTTATGTTCTCTATGAAAGCGCATTCGCAAATATTCTGGCATACGTAGCAGGATCGCTCCGTTGTATTGTCTAAGCTCAAGTCTACGAGTAAATTGATGAGACTGGTAGGGATGCTGCCGTCATCTTTAATGCCCAGATCGTTTATGAGTTTGGTGTAGCTCTTGGTAGATTTTGTGGCAGTGCTGAACAGAGCCCGAATGTCACCGCATTTTTTTGTTGGTGATTTGACGATTGGCGCTTTTGGTTTCTTTTTAGGTTTTGCTGTTTCTGGAGCAGGGGCAAGGAAATTTTGAGTGGCTATCTGTTGCGTGCCAAATGCTGAAAATTGTATTGGTGTTAATAAAGAAAGTTTATCTACAAGATAAAATAGATATAATAATAGACATGGTAATAAACTTACATGGGTTTTGTGTTGACGGAGGTAAGTCGAATCGCTTGGCATCGCTATATTGCAACAAGGATGTCAAGATTTGTGTATCTTTTGAATGACCAATGTTCACGGTAGACTGTAGATTCCTTTGCCATTCCAGCCAAGTGGCCAGATTAACATTTCCGTCCTCGTGTGGGTGCTTGAAAGTTTCTAAAACGAATATTTTTCATTAATCTATTGAAAGTCACAAACGGCAATTGCTAAAACTCTTACAGTTTAAAAGAAAATTTGGGTCACACGTGTTCATATTGGAGTTGAGACATTTTGTAATAACTCTTTTACCTTTGCTCATAGCCCGATACTCCTTGGGTTGCGGTAAATAATTCGTGGTAACAAAACCATCTGGAAATATCTCAGCGAACTCATTTTCCGTTATGAGTCCATTGCCTTCCGTAACCTGTGCTTTGGAAGTACTTGAGCTCCCAGTTAACATGCTCCTCAAATCCTTTTGATTCTGTAAAAAATACTGTTATAGTTGCAAATTCAATGGGAATTCAGCAAACAGTGAAGGTAAAATGAACTGTTTGACCTGTAGTAATTAAAGTAATTTCATTTGAAAGTTTCCTCTAGAGAGAATCTCCCCCAGATTGAACCCAGTATTTAAAGGCGTTGCGGTAATTGTAGGATTTAAAGGTTTCAATAAAAGCTATTACTAACCTAACTTTTACCCGCGACATTGTTCGCTTAGAATTTGATGCCAGATCTCTAAAAAAGTAAGTATCTTGGCGACCGAGCTTTACTCGGATGAAAATAGCTTTGAAATTTCGTTCAAATCGTTAGATCCATTTCCGATATCGTTTGTATAAGTTTATAACGTAATAAACATAAAAGTTTAGCGCGTTAAAGTATAAGATAAGGAAATCAGATGTAGGGTACCTTTTTATTTTTATCTGCCGCGTCTTTCTTCGGTTCTTTCTGCGCGACTGTGATGAACATTTTCTGGCAGGCGGGCGTGACGTCTTGGGGCATCATGCGAGGGTTGCACTTGTACAGGTTGTTGGAAACTTCCTTCGACTGCTGGATCTTCGCGTTGAGACCGTCCCTTTGCCGCATGCAGTCCATTAGGGTCTGAGTGTTAGAAATTACATGTTTACAGATCTTGAGCGGTGAGCGAAAGTAGAGAGGATTTCTGCGCATGTTTACGACTGAAGGGCCAATAAAAGTGTGCACACGACAAAGCGCCTCCTGCGTTCCGCGCCCCTCTGCCGATGTGACCTTATTTTTGACTTCTGCGCACCGAAGGCCACCGCTTAAGGCCGTTCCCTGACCCAGCATCGTCAAATTGCTCATTTTAGATCATACTTATCTAAGAAATGTTAAAAGTTAAAAATTAAAAAAAAACTTACATTTGACAGCTCTCATTACACGTTTCACGAAACTTCGCTCGATACAATTTAATTCCAAAATAACCTCTAACTCGGACCTTTAATCCAACTTTACTCCAGTTTATTGTATCAAACAGTGTAAAACTAAATATAACAGTTATCCATATTATATGCATACATTGACAGCTTTATAAATGCCATGTTTTTAGACGGTATTTTTATGGAAATTAAAAGGCGTTAAATACTAACCAAATTGGGCGTTCTGTGCGTAGCGCTTTCTCTTTCACTCGTTGCACGAGTGACAGTGGCGGCTGAGTCGGGTATAGGAACGGCCTTAAGTTCCGTGCCAATGCCTGTACACAACTTAGAAGGCGAGTGGATTAAGCGATAATAGACTCTGCGTGAACGGCTTAAGTGCTTCGCCGCGCGCCTTCTAACTTGTGTTGTGTCTTGTGTCCTTAAGATTGTCATAGACAAAGTAAGGTAAAGCTAGAATGACATCATACAAATCAGCGTACGTCCGAAATAAACGTTAAATTCGATAATAGATGTTGCTGCCTTCGAAACAGAGATTGGGTTGCTGTTGTAGTAACTTTAGAATCAAGTGAGCAGATGACACTGATGATGTCAATGTCACAGATTATAATTTTCAAGTATGTTGTATTGTTGGGATTTTTTACTGTAATTGTAAATTACCTGATGCTCCCGTCCTTCTGTGACCAGGATAAACACTTGGCCGCCTCTTTCTCGCCCTGTCCGTCCGCATCTGATAAACAACGTGTTATTTTAAACTCATATGTGTTTAATAAATCCATAAGTTAAAAATATACGATCGCAAAGGCAAGACACGTCAAGATTGGGACTATTTCATAGTCTTTACGTCACCCTTGACCGTAAAGTGGGTTTTTCTGCCCGGTACGAGAGGAGAAAATCTCACTTCCTAGACAAGGCAAGACGTAAAACTTTAGACAAACCGCGGGCGGTAATACGTAAAGCCCCAGATCGCATATTTATACCCTCACATACCTACGATCTGGGCCATTAACGAATTCACGGCCCTAGGTCTGTAATGGACTATTACACGTCCATTGCAGTAAACGTTTCGATAATCGATACCGAAAATAAATTACAGTGATGTCATTGCAATGAGAACTGTCAAAATTGAGAGTTTACCTTACTTCTTCAATGATAACATCAATCAAAGTGATGAAGGACCATAAGGTCAGTACAGAGGCATAAGTTAATTGTTACGGGTTGTGCTGTTGATTAAGCATGATAACGTTACCTTTGCACCAATCGAACAGGCGAGCTCGTAGAGATGTCGAAACACAGGATGAGGTCCACAGAGCCCACGTCCAAGCCCTCTTCAGCCACGCAAGTGGCCACTAGTGCGTTGCACGCGCCTTCGCGAAACTGACGCATCACGCGAAGCTGCTGTTTTTGGGACACTACGGTCTTCCCGTCTTTACCTGCGAAGTGCGATATAAATCACAATTTTATAATAGGTAACGCCGGCTCTTCACTTGGCTCTATTTGACAAATATTTGTGGTCCATCTATTTCATCCCTTATGGTGAAAGTAAAGGACGCCAATAGGGTATTTGTCAAAATAACAGCCAAGCGAAGTGCCAGCACAACAGAGTTTACATGTAGGATACATATTTTAGGATAAAATAAAGTAAATGATAATGTAATGTAATAAATTCGCTTGAGAATGTTGTTGTCAAAGATCCTTGAGGCTTATGTCCAGCAGTACGGTACGTTTTTCGGCTTAAAACGAACTATTAGGAAAACGCTCGCTGTCTGTTGTGAGAGGTAACGGATTTCATTTTTCAATCATTTACATTTGTGTTGCGTTGGTCTTCATTTACTTCATTATCTGAATTGATGCTTAACACTTTCATCATTATCATCAACATCCAATAGTAGTCCACTGCTGGACGTAGGCCTCACCCAATGCGCGCCAATGAGCTCTGTCCAAGGCGTGCCGCATCCAATCTACACCGGCCACCTTGCGCAAATCGTCACTCCACCTGGCAACAGGGCGCCCTACAATTCGCTTGCCTTGTCGTGGTCTCCACTCAAGAACGCGTTTACGGCCCACTGCCACTTCAAAGAGCTTATTCTTTGGGCTATGTCGACAACTTTCGTTCTCCGCCTGATCACCTCATTGCGGATCCGATCTTTCAGAGAAACGCCGAGCATAGCCCTCTCCATAGCCCTTTGAGCTACTTTGAATTGGTGATCTCACCGTAAGTGTCCACGTTTCGGCTCCGTAGGTCATTACGGGTAGGACGCACTGATTAAAGACCATGGTTTTTAGACATTGCGGAATGCTTAACACTTTACGTATTTTGAAATTAAAATGGACCCCAAACCATGTGGTCAGAGTCCATCATCAGGTCATATAGCAGGAATAGCAAATGCTACAGGCCCCGCGCACCCGGCGTACCACACTTTCTGACCACAAAAAAATATCAATTTAGATTGGATTACGCTCCAATATTTTGCCAAATGAATGTAGGTACTACTTTTTTCCAAAAATAATTGAGTAAGTCTGGTTGACGTGCACGAAGAGTTTCTTAGGTCATTGGCTATCTCATCGCTATTTTACTTGCCTATGTCTGTTTAGTGTGTGTATTTAGCCTGATCTGGGTCATCTGGGCTTACAGCTGAGCTGAAAAAAAAGTGGGCCCTTGACTCAATTTGCTACGGGCCCCGCGCTAGCTTAATCCGGCACTGTATCCACCCAATGCTGAGTGTAGGTCTCCTCCATTGTACTACCGTCGGCAAAGGTGCCCCGCCCACCCTGTCCACTACTGCACATGCATTCAGTTGCAGATATCCACGAAAATATAGAAAAAGAACTTTAGAAATTTGCATTGTTTGTTTTCAAACCGTTATTATGTTATTCAATCCTATTTGCGTTGTTTTAATTAATATACCTATATTATTTCTGTGTTATCTCCCAATAAAATGCCAAAGCATGTGGTTACAAGCATGGCTGTCATGTCTTCAGGACTCACCAGAGGCACCCTGACCCACGAACATCTGCGGCGTGATGAGGGGCCGGCACTGCAGCAGCAGGCAGTGCACCAGGTTCACGCTCTCGCGATATTCGCAGAACACTGGAACCAATAACATCTGATTCATAATAACATTTAATATTAGCCGATAAGACTCGAAAGCAAGAGCTCGTTTTTAATACGTAGACCGTGAAAATTTATAGAATTGAAGGTGGCAAACAATCATACGGCCATCCATACTATAATATTATAAATGCGAAAATCTGTGCCCAGCAGTGGGGCGCAAACAGGCTGTAGTAGTAGTAGTAGTAGTAGTCGTAGCTCCGCCTCTCTGTCTATCTGTTACCTCTTCACGCCTAAACCACTGGACCGATTTAGCTAAAATTTGGTATGGAGACGTTGGAGCCGCTGAAACGATGGAGGAGACAGTGGGAGTCCCGAGGAAGGACATATGCTACATTTTATTCTGAAAAAAGAAGCGTAGTTCCCGCGGGAACATGATAACCAAATTCCACGCGGGCGAGGTCGCGAGCAGAAGCTAGAAATCAATATAATATGAATATATACTGAACTAGCCGATGCCCGCGAACTTCCTCTCGCGTAGACTTAGAATTTGCGTACCCGATGATACTATACATAAAGACAGTTATAGTTATAGAAGCATTGAAAAATTGGTTTGGCCCATGGGAAACCCATTCCCGTGGAAATATCGGGATAAGAAGTATCCTATGTTCCATCCCGGGTCTCTTATCTAAATACCAAATTTCATCCAAATCGGTCCACTCGTTGCGACGTGAAGGAAGGACAAACAAACACACTTTCACATTTATAACATTAAGTATGGATTCTTCTGTTACTGGCTGACTGACAGACAACGCAGAGCCGAAACTACTGGTTGTAGAAAGCTGGGGCATGATCTTAGAGTTGACAGGTTCCTTTGGGGTGTGTAGGGGAGCACCTAAGAGAGGATTTCCCAAATATGGCTATTATTATAGAACTATACAAAACGTGAGGGTCGGGGGTTCGATTCCGGCTCGCACCTCTAAGTTTACTTATGTGCAAAATTCAACTTGAATTTACCACTGAGCTTTTCGGTGAAGGAAAACATCGTGAGGAAACCTGCAGGCATCTGCGAAGCAATTCAAATATGTGTGTGAAGTCCCCAATCCGCTCTGGGCCCGCGTGAGGACTATAGCCCAAACCCTCTCGTGATGAGAGGAGGCCTGTGCCCAGCAGTGGGACGCAAATAGGCTGCAGTAGTAATAGTATTATACAAAACGCAAGCATTTGTTATACCTATAGCCTTCGTATCTTGTCCTTTTTGTTTGGCGGTGTTGAAATGGTTCAGCATTATTTCTTTCAGCTTGTCGAACTTTGGATGGCCGAAGCATAAATCCCTGGGCATCTGGAACCATTTATTTAATAAATACTTACTACTACACTACCTCCTTACTTTACTACTACATAACGATGGCTTAGCGAAATTCGATAGAGCTGTAAAGTACTTTTACCCGACTGCGCCAGAAGGAGGGTTATGTTTTTCGAGTGTGTGTATGTTTGTATATCTCTTTGGCATGCTCTGTGCTGCAATGAAGAGATCCGAGTTTATGACAGGGTATGAATTGGATATACCCCACCAACTACCCGGTCCGAGATTACCAATGTAACATCATAACCTAAGCGGCTTCATGGATTTATCTTCATTGTGAAAGTGACACTGGTTATATGAAAAGTTCGTTGAAGTCGGGTTTTTTTTAATGTTTAAAAATGTATCATTATGAACAGATAATCCATATCCATATTAATATTATAAATGCGAAAGTAACTCAGTCTGTCTGTCTGTCTGTTACCTCTTCACGCTTCAACCGCTGGACCGATTTGGATGAAAATTGGTATGGAGATAGTTGGGGTCCCGGAAAAGGACAAAGACTACATTTATAACCGAATTCCACGCGGGCGAAGTCGCAGGCAGAAGCTAGTATAATATATATAATAATTTAAGTAAGTCGTAAATGAAAAGCTTGTAGAAAAACGCAGTAGAACTTAGAAGTGATGTCCTTTTCCCAACTAAAAATTTAGACATACATCTGGTACAGTCCCGTCAGGCAACATGCTCCGGTCCAGCGACATAGGATTGACTCCCAAATCATCCCGGAGGCGCTCCAGCAAGGCTGTGAGCCTGTCGTCTGCCTGGATCCAGGCTTTCTCTGGATGCTCATCGAAGAAGTTGAGAAACACCCTGGAGCCATGTTTGACCAGCAACTCTAGACCGTGGTACAGCGCTATTAGGAGAGTGAAGTCCTTCATTATGTAGTTGTGTTGAGGGTGCCTGGAAAGTGAAGGAAATTCTGATGATATTGGGCTGGAAATAAAAGGTCATGCCGCTCGAGAAAAATCATTGGTTTTTTAATCATTTCATAAGTTGGTCGACTATAACTCGTAAGTTTTTACAGCCTACTTAGCTGTGATAGTTTTCTTTTCAACTACGTTATATATGCCACCACCGTGATTTTTTTCAGCCATCCAAATACCACCATTTAGCTGGCAGGGAGGGGGGGGGGGGGACACGTGACTCTAACAAAAAATAAACCCACAATATATTTTTAAGACCTATTCAACGATATGCCGCACCAAGGGGTACGCAAGAAAAAAAAATTACATCCCCACTTTACGAGTAGGGGAGGTACCCTATAAAAAAATATATTTCAAAATTTTATTGTACCACTTTGTCACCGTAACTAATATGTATATTCATGCCGAATTACAGCTTTTTAGAACTAAGCATCTCCGAGCAATAGTGCGGACAGACGGACGGACGGACATGGCGAAACTATAAGGGTTCCTTGTGGACTTCGGAACCCTAAAAAAAAAACCGCCTTCAAACTCCGACAGACTGCGATGTCAATGTAAAGTTCACTTGACACATATTTCATGACAGTATATTTTTAAAATAATCAAAAGAAAGTGACCTGGATCCCCGTTCTTTCCCCTGGTACTCTTTATAGAGCATCACAACGCGGCCCTTGGATAGATTTCCCAGGTTGTGGGGGAGGATATTCATCTGTTTCAATCGTCTCGCATAGCCATCTAAAATCTAAAAAAAAAAGGAAATATGTCTAACGGCTCAGTCATCCATTACATTTACACGATTACACATTAACCCCCTCGTGATGATAGGACCCCTTTGACGAACACTGGGACGCAAAATAATCTGCTTTGGTTGGTTAGATTACATATTTAAAAAAATCTATGAAAATTAAAAAGAAAATTACTAAAAGTATTTCCAAAACAAATGATTGTTAACCGTTAACTAAGCGATCTGTCCATTTGTTTTTTAATATGTCGTCGAAACGAAATAAAGAAAAGCTATACTTACCTAAGAGAGACAAGTAGCTTATCAAAGAATATTAAGAGGGTTTACTCGGGAGGGTTTATTAGGGGGAAAGTTGGCAACGTCGCAAATGGCTGTCATATTCCACTATTTTAATTAATCTCTGACTATTACTGAATGAAAACATGAATTATCGCTCTATGGTTGAATAAAACATTAAGTATGGATTGCAACAATTATCATAGGATAGCGAAAATTTTAGGATTATCTATGTTTAGGACTATCTTTTGATAACTTTCCATCGCATTTTAATGTAATCTTATCATTTGAATGCCTAACCAACGAATATAAAGCGAGATGCGTCATTCAACCATAGAATGATAAGTTATTTTTTAATTCTGTAATATTGAGAAATTAATAGAAACAGCGAAACATTTGACAGCTATATGCGACGTTGCCAACTTTCGGGATTAACCCTCTTAATGATAAAATTCTTTTTTGTTGTATCTGGATAGCATAGAAATCGATTCTAAGCATGTTTTTTTGGGTTATTAACTTCTTTTGAGTGTGAAAAAAAAGTGTATGGGATTCAGGTATCGCTCACACCAGCAATCCCATACCGGTCCATACAAAAAATATTTTTTTACTACTTTTAAAAACAAAAATCGTAAGCTCATTCTGTGGTTAAAATATCGTCACAACATTTTACTACTACTACTACTACTACAGCCTATTTGCGTCCCACTGCTGGGCACAGGCCTCCTCTCATCCCGAGAGGGTTTGGGCTATAGTCCGCACGCGAGCCCAGAGCGTATTGGGGACTTCACACACCTCTTTGAATTACTTCGCAGATGCGTGCAAGGTTTCCTCACGATGTTTTCCTTCACCGAAAAGCGCAGTGGTCAATTCAAATAGACCTTCGCACATAAGTAAACTTAGAGGTGGGAGCCCGAATCGAACCCCCGACCCTCTGCATGAGAGGCGGTAGGTCGAACCACTAGGCCACCAGCCACCACAACTACTTCAACTAAGGCGTCAACATTTTGCTTGACCCTATATAAGTGAGTCAAGTATCATTGTGGTAGGGTCACCTCTATGTGACCTCTCGCTGTCGACCATCGTTGGGAGGATGCTCGACAGCGAGAGGTGCTGGGAGGCAATGGCCTCCTTCTGCGACGCCGTACTGTCGCGGAAGGAGGCCGCGGAGAGAGAGCGCGAGGACGATCCCCTTGCGGCTCCTCTCCGCCGGAGGAGGGTGGGGCGCGCGCGGAGGCGCTACGCGCACCTAAACGCTCCACCCTAGTGGACCGGGCGGCGGGGTCGGGGGGCCCCAACGCCCAACAGAAGTCCACGGAGTTTGAGCGCCCCGTAATTCTCCCGGGGCGCTCTCTCGGAGGAGGGCCCAAGTAACGGGCCCGCTGAGAGGGCTGCGGTAGAATGCGACAACGCGATCCCGCAGCCCTCGCGCAGTCAGCGTGGAGGAGAATCGCTGGGGTTTTAGTGGGTATTCTGGCCGGCGAGTCCCACATAACCACCTGCCCCTCCTCTTCGGGCGGGTGGTATGCGTAAATGCATTTCCCCAGCGTTAAAAAAAAAAAGGGTCACCTCTATGTAGAGTTGCCTGAGCTGCGAGAGCTCCGTCCCCAGCGGCACGATAACTGTGTTTATCTTCCTGGAGTGGCTGTAGGGCGCCACGTCTATGCAGTTTTCCGTACGCAGCTCCAAGTGGGCGATGTTCAGATGTTTTACCACCTAAAAACGACAAAGTAATTCTAAGTTAAGACCCTATGAAAACTCTTAGAACAAAAATTCCCAAGACATTTATTTATCTCTAATATATAAATTTCTCGTGTCACAGTGTTTGTAACCAAACTCCTTCCTCTGAAACGGCTCGACCGATTCTTATGAAATTTGGTGTGTATGTTCAGTAGGTCTGAGAATAGGACGTAAGCTATTTTTAATACCCAAAATATCCTAATAAATTCAGCCTAAAAAATATGACGGAAATATAATAAAAAAAATAGTGACATGATATTCCCACAACTATACATGTGCGTAAAAAAGACCATAACATTGTAAAAATCAATTTATGTTTTCTAAGAGTATGTATCCATATTATAAATGCGAAAGTAACTCTGTCTGTTACCTCTTCACGCTTCAATCGCTGGAACGATTGAGATGAAATTTGGCATGGAGATAGTTGGGGTCCCGAGGAAGGACATAGGCTACTTTTTACCCTGGAAAAGGCATAGTTCCCGCGGGAACGCGATAAGCGAATTCCACGCGGGCGAAGTCGCGGGCAGAAGCTAGTACATACATAATATCACGCTTTTTCCAATAGGAGTAGGCAGAGACCTGAGATTACAAAGAAATTAATATACCTAAAGAAAAACTTACATTGATGACGTCATCAACCTTGCTCCCTGGTGTTGCAGAGAGAGCTAGAACCCTGTAAGTCTTGTGTTTCATCTCAGTGAGCGTCGAGACTATTTGGCAGTACGCATAGTTCCCACGAGCCCGGTGCGCTTCGTCTATCACGAGACACCGGATCTTATCTCCCGGACAGATGCCTGACTTTATGTCGTTGTAGATAACTTGTGGCGTTGCAAAAAACACCCTTTTGGTTTGCCAGTGAGTCTTTCTTGTGTTTGCTTGCATGTGCCCTAAAAAGTCGTATGTGAAGCACAAATTAGATAATTTTCCGGTGATAAGAATTCAATTGTATGACCTGAAATTTATATAATAATAATAATATAGCCTTTAGACCGAACTCCATTTCTTCGATTGTTTCGTTTCTTTATAGTATGTCTAGTTGTTCGGTGTGCCTTCTGGCAAAGGCCTCCTCCAGCTCCTTCCATTGTCCCCTATCTGCCGCCACTCTTGTCCAAATTTGTGAAATTTATATAGTAAAATGCAAAGAATAAACAATTTTATGCTGATAAGAATTATGTGGTCTTGCAAGTTATGATAGAATAATTGGATTAGATATACAACACAATAAATATATAGAAAAAGAATGTATCTTTCACATGTTTTAGCTAGTCACTTAACAGATGACAACGAGCGTCAGCATCTTTCTGTTATTGAAGACTAGCTTTTCTCCACAACTTCGTATGAGCAGAAATATTAAAATGTAATATCCTGTTTTTTCCATTTCCGTGGGAATTTAGCGAAATCCTATCTCAGTGCTACCCTACGTTCCCTAGGGAGCCTGTATGCTAAATTGACCAGTAGTTGCTGCGCTGCGTTGATTGTGTTAATGTAGAAGATAGAGATTACATATTTAATTTTAAAATGTGAGATCATACCTCAATAAGTGCCTTACCTGTCATCTCTATAGTGTCACCAGGAGGAATAGCTACTATGTCATAGCATGCCTCAATCTGCTGGGCAACCAACGGGCGTGTGGGAGCAGTGAACACTATCTTCCCGACCGGGTACCAGCGGTAGAAGTTGTACATTACGACAGCTGCTATGAAAGTCTTACCAAGACCAGTTGGTAGACTGACCTGTTGTGAATAGATAAGAGTAAACACTGTTTATTTTGCAATGCAATTTGAGTTATTTGAGAATTACATTGTTTAGTTGTTCAACTTTTATTGTGTTGTCAAAAAACTGTTTACATCTTACAAATAGAAAAGGTTGCAGTTACTCACAAGTGTGTTCTTTAATAAAGCAGCCCTAATGATGTTAAATTGGTAATCTCGGACCGGATAGTTGGTGGGGTAGATCCAGTTCTTACCCAGGAGCCTGTCATAACCTCGGATCTCTTCATCGCAGCACAGAGCACTAAAAATTTATTTTAAATCAAATGGAAAGAAAATAAATTTACTCTGTTATAAATAATAATAAAAAACATACATAAAATGAATAAAAGTGAGCAAACAAAAAACAAATTTGCTAGTAAATAAAAGTGAAGCCTTGATACCAAGTTCTTTCAAAGTTGTTCAATTAAACGATCATATTTGTGTTTACGACTTACCTTATGTTTAGTGCGTTGTTACTATTATTGAGAGAATCATTTATGTCATTCTTAGAGAAGTTGGACTTATCTTTAAAAGATGTATTTTCAAAATGAGCCAGCAGCGACGACTCGTTAAACAAATCGTCATCTTCGCCTTTATTCATGTGCTTCTGTTTAGTGTTATTCATGATTAATAATTACTATGTCACTCAATCATTTTATCACATAATAAGAACTACAACCGTAACTTCCGTAATAAACAAATAATGTTTACTGAAATTTTCTGTCAAAAGTAGTTCGGACACCGGACAAGACAGGTTAGAATGTAGCAACGTTCAGAATCCTTCTCGCGCTAATAATGTCAAATGAAATTCCCATAGATATTGATCTTATAGGAAGAATAAACTAAAATATGTATATTATTTCGATTTGTCCAACATGAAGTCTTGATTTGCTACATGTAGGTGCATTTATTTATGAATCAACAAGTATTATTATTTTTTCGACTCTATCGACATGGCATCGGTAGAGTATCGGTATCGGTAGAAGATGACCTACAAGACCTAACGATAGGGAAGATAATAGGATTCTGCAAGGCTACAGGAAGGTTCGACGGGGCAACGGCGCTGGGAGCGGATAACCCGTAATCCCAGGGGAGACCGGGGAAATGGGTGAAATGGTTCCGAATGGAGGACCGATCACCCGACTGAAACCAGGCAGTCGTCCCCTCACATAAATAATAATAATAATAATCGGTATCGGTAGCATAAAGTAGAGTTTTCGAAACAATTTCTCAAATGTCTTCTAACGTCAAATGGTGTTTACAAGGCTAGTTAAAGGATAAAGAAGAGAAGATATTGAGGAGAACATATTATGTTTTAATAAACATTATTTAATTATTTTAATGAAAATATATTTATTTTTTAACTTTTAATGTGATATTGAAAAGAAATATTTTTGTTTTCTTCGGAAATTGACTTCAGTGCTTGGTGACAGATATGTCAGTAAGATCCTAACATACTTTATAACAGCCATGTGACGTCAATGTGACATGCATGTCAATGTCATGTCAATCAAATCAAAATAATATCAAAATTGCGATCCGGCGGTTGCGATCTTCCTAATTTCTTTAGCATCAGTCAGAAAAAAAAACGGTTTAGTGAATATAGAAGTGGTTTTAAGTATTTAAAATGGAGTTAGAGGATGGGTTTGATGATATACTAGCAGAGATAAGTGAACCGACCTCTCCCAAGCAACCGAAACTCGATGAACCAGGTATGTACTAACTTCGCAAATCTTCCGGTGTTTTTATTTTAAAGATGATCTATTATAATTATAACTTTAAACAATTATTTTCAGGTACGTCCAACGATGGTCCATCAAAACCGGCATCTTCTAAAACACATTGTGTACTTGTGAATCAGAAGCAAGTAGGTTTCAAGTCTTGTTCTGACGAGCTAAGATATAAAAAAAAAAACATTTGTTTAACAGTTGGTCACAAATAGTCTTAATTTTATTTTTAGCGCGGCAACCCTCTCCTAAAGTTCATCACAAGTGTACCATGGGAATATGATGACATTATACCTGACTATGAAATAGGCAAAACAATTGGCTTACTGTTTCTGTCCGTCCGATACCACAACCTCAATCCCGATTATATCAACAACAGATTAAAAGAATTAGGAAAGAAATATGATCTCAGAGTGCTCTTAGTACAGGTAATCAATAAATTCTTTTATGAAAATTCTCCCACCCCATCTCCCGTGGGTTTCATAAGACACGAATAAGGTATAAACCGGACAGATAGATATCCCTCTTTATTTATGTTTTAGGTTGATTTGAAAGATCCACATGCAGCGTTAAAGAACCTCACAAGAATATGCCTTCTGACAGACATGACTCTAATGCTGGCCTGGAGTCCTGAAGAGGCAGGCAAAATTATAGAAAACTACAAAATATATGAAAACAAGCCGCCAGACCGAATTATGGAGAAAATTGAAAATGATCCACATCAAAAGGTAATCTATTGTTCATGATTGGTTACAAAATTTTATATGGTCAGTTAATTTGTAGAATGCCACTTCATATATCGAAATATATTAGTAGCTCTCAATTTGGCACCAACTTTTAAATTCAATGGTACAGTCACAGTCACATGTACTGGCGGTGCCACCTTAAGGGCCACAATTGCTTGTGCGACTCTCGCTCGAAGACAGGATGGGCATAAGCATCTCTCTGCACAGACCAAACGATTTTTTTTTTAAACCGGTCAACCACCATTTCAATACATAGGACTGTACCTTGTGGTAAAAAAAAACTCATTTCGTTACTTCAACTATCACAAAATTATCTATTTTGACACTTCACATGCAGAGTACACAAAGTAACAAACTGAGGAACTAGAACTAAATTCAAAAAATATTATTTTCAGATAATAAATGCATTGTCATCAATTAAACCGGTCAATAAAACAGATGCAATGACACTACTCAACACTTTTGGAACATTAGCCGACATTATAAAAGCAACTGAAAGTAGATTGGCAGATTGCCCTGGTTTCGGAGCCACCAAAGCGAAAAAACTGTACAAAGCACTACATGAACCTTTCCTAAAGAGAGGCAATGTCAGTAACTGTAGAGATGAGTTTTCCGGTGATATTAGTCTTGAAGATGTTGAGAAAATAGAACAGGAAGCCCAAAATCCCTGATTACATTACAAAGCTAGGTTGTAAATGTAAACATCAAAATGTTATCAAGTCCCTAACCTCACTATAGTAACTTCCCTCCTATAGTAAGTTTAAATTGTATTTAGGTATATCTAACTGTACATATTAAAATAAAGTTTAATCCGTCAACGTTCTTTATTTACGATACCAGTAACATATTCAAGAACAAGATTATGAAAAAACAAGTATAAAATAAATCATTAAAGCAGCATTAATATTCTTAGTGTAAGATTTTGTAACATAAGTTAACCTACACAATTTCCTGGTAGATGTCAATGAGTCCGTTGAGAAAAGCGTACACAGTAGGTGCGGGGCCTAACAGCTGGTCCAAGAAGTGAGTGGGGTCCCCGCGCGCGGCTCGGGCCAGCCTGTACACCAGCGTGCCGTTGTACGTGCGGTGGAACAGGGGCGGCTCGTACGGCGCGCCGCATAGTACGTTCAAGTGGTTCAGCTGCGACAGGCAGTGCTGGAACTGGGTCAGCGGGTGATACACGGCCCAGTCGACTTCGCGCACGTCTCTCGCAGACGCCGAGCGGTACTCCGCCAAGATCGCGGCGGCTATGTTGCAGTCGGCCTCGGTGACGTCATTCTTATCCAATGTAGAGTCCAGAATGGGCTTCACAGCGAATGGGAATTTGGGGAGGTTGTTCTTGTCGGCTTTGGGGAGAACGACGTTTAGCGTGACGTAGGAGGTAAGCACGGCGGCGGCCGCGGCGGTCGTGTCGGCGGGCGACTTGCGAGTGAAGTACAGCAGCGCCGCGAGTAGCAGCCGCGCGTCGGCGGGCGCGCGCGCCAGCCGCCCCAGTTCCGCGCCGCAAAGCGTCTCCGACAGAAAGTGCTCGAACAACCCTCGCTCGCGCAGCCCGTCCCAACCGTTCTCGAACACGCAAACATCTGCTTCGTATTCCGGCTTCCGAATCGAATGAGTCTCCGCCACGGTCACCAATTCCCTGTCCACATTCACGCCGTTCAATTCGTGTACAAATATAAATCCTTCGTTCTTGAAGTTTGTAAACAAGTCGTATGCGTACTTGATAATGTCCAAAGATAGTAGCATCGCGTTTTCGTAGCATGAGTGAACTATGGCTTTACAGCCGAAGAAATGTTTGGAGCGGTAGAGGTTGATGTAGTCGATAGCGATGTGTCCGGCGGCAACGCCCTTGGCGAACCAGCGCGGGTCCCCGCGCGCCGCGGCCGCAGCCTCTCGCTTCAGCGCCGTCGCGGCGCCGAGACCGCCCGGCTCCTGGCGCCCGATCATTTGCAGAGCTTTATCTTGTTCTTCAGAAAAAGTAGTCCTGTCTTCAGCAGAAAGGAAGTTATAAATGTCCATCAATATCATTTTTCTGTCTCTCTTCGAGAGCCATCGCAACAAGTGTAAATTACGCTTGAAACAACCAAGTGGTGCTCTTATATGACTGAAGAAGTTCGAGAAAAAATCTTCAGGGAATATAAGTTCATCGGTCAGTACTATGAAAATGGCCATTTTGTCATTGTTCAATGAATATTTCTTTAAAAAGTTTTCTAAACCAAAATAGCGGCATTGAATAGCGTTGTCGGCTTGACTGAATTTTAGTTCATTTCTGGGTATGTACTTAAGGGTGGAAAAGCAATATTCAATGTCGTAGCTAATGATCGGACAGTCGAGTTGTTGCGCTATCGCTACGATTTCCCTTTTGCTCTCATATTCGCATGTGACGTAATCGATGCCCATTTCTTTCAAGACCTCCTTATGTGTATCTTTCATGAAGACTGGACTGGACATTTTGTCTTTGCGTTTTTTTAGTTTTTTTTCAATATTTTCGTGTCCACCTTTGAATAAGAAATAGCATTTTATGTTGGCTTTCTGGAACATGGTGAGGTGTTCGCGGAGATAGGCGGCGTAGCGGTCGCTCTCGCAGCCGAACGCGTCGTTGAGACCGCTGTCTTCGTACGTGTTGTAGAAATGGTTCAATCCGTCGAACACCACTGTGGTATCGCGAATCAACATCGGCTGCAGCTCGCTCACTTCAATTAACTTGCAGAATGTCCTGATTCGCATCTCGGTGAGCTGAAACGAACGTTACGAGTTTATGTAGTTGAACATAACAATCAATGACTGCAGTTACAAAGTAATACCAAGTTCTATTTAAACGTGTATGAACATTGAACTCTGTTCCTATTTAAGAGTCTACAAAATATGTTGACTTGTTACAAATTAACAAATGACTTCACTGTTGAGGTCTCATTAGGTAAGTACGTGCCCGTGATAATAGGGTAGTTGGAATTTGTGCCAGCAGATAAAGTGCTTTGTTTGTTTACTATTTTTACTAGCTACGCCCCCCCCCCCCCTGCTTACACTGCGGAACTAAGGTGCGAAGGTGGTACGAAGTCAAATATGTACGTAGAAACCGTTTAACTTTTATGACTGGCTCGGAATTCAGAGATTTGAAATGGCAGGCTTTAGACTATGGAGACGGCCTTTTTTCGAAGCGAAGCCAGAAGCGAGAGCAATATGACTAAGTCCTAGCGAATGAAGGGAAGAAAGTGGCGTTTTCCCAAGTAGAGATCTTCTACTATCTAAAGTCCCACGCCTTCACATTTCAAAACGATTCATTTTTTTATTATTATTTAAAAAGCACCACCAACACTCTTAACGCATAGTTGATGTCTGTCTCAGCACGCACACATGTGTTGAGAGTGTTGGTGGTGCTTTTTAAATACATTGAAGCGTTTTGAAACGTGAAGGCGCCGGACTTTAGATAGTAGAAGATCTTTACCCCTGTAATCATTATTTTGGCGTGATTTTATGTATATGTATATGCACCTACGTTATCCTCAGATTTGTATTAATAGGTACCACCTATATAGATGCCACAAAAAGTCAAAGTCAATTACCCAAATTATTATAACCAAGTGAAGGGCAGCGAACCGTTGCAGGGTTATTAGCGGCTCAATATAGGGAAGCATGAGGTGCAGTATTGATAACTTCAGATTTGCCTGGTCACAGGAGCGATATATTTATGAAACTTGTACGCCATTACAGGAAGTAAGATAACGAACATAAAACCAAAGAATGAACCTAATCTTAATTAGGTTGAATGAACGATTCACATCTGTTGGAGTTGCCAACACCAAGTAGGTACAAAGTGTTTATACCTACACGGTTTATATTTGCACTCAGAGGTCACTCGATATTGTTTATCTACAGTACATGGTCTTTTTACTGAATTATAGCTATTTCCTTTCATATTCAATAGGTGCAGCTGGTGGTTTTGCCGAGTTCGGGAGTGTAGGATGCTTCATTCATGTATTTTAAAACAGATAAGAAAGAAGCTCAAGTGTTTATGAATCCTATCCTACTAATATTATAAACGCGAAATTATAAACGCGAAAGTTTGTAAGTATGGATGGATGTTTGTTACTCTTTCACGTAAAAACTACTGATTGGATTTTAATGAAAATTTATAATAATATAGCTTATACATCAGAATAACACATAGGCTACGATTTATAAAGATATTGTGTATATAAGCTACTCGAAATACTAATCTTGCTCAGACGAAGTCGCGGGCACCAGCTAGTTTAATGATATAGTCCCGTGACCCTTCTAAGTATATTGCCTATACAAGACAAGAGCCCAGGTACAATCTACAGCTACATATCCATATCAAGTTCCATCAAAATCAGTTCAGTAGTTCGTGCGTGACAGCGCAATAAACTAACATCCATTCACATATACATAGAGAGACATACCTACATACTTACGCTACACCTACTTAATAATTTGAACCCTTTACCTATCCAATAAACATCGTTTTTCTGAGAGTCTAATAAACAAACATCCATCCACATATAAATATCTACATCATAGATAGACATACAAGTTACAAACGACCGACACCTATTAGGTAAATATTTTAAACCCCCCGTACCTACCCAGTAAACATCGGTTTTCTGAGAATACCTTCTTGATAGACTTTAGAGTTCCATTATCCTATCAATATCACCTATGTTGATATCAAAAACGCGCGTCCCATAACAAAGCCAAAACGGCTCTAAAACTTCATATTACAATACAATATAGGTATTTAATACACTTTATTGAACACCACAAAATGAAGAAACAAACACACAATGTAATAAACATACTTAAATACTTTTTTACATAAACCTACATATAAATAGGTAACAGCCAAATATATTACTATTAAAGTTGAATAAGTATCACCTACTTACAGTTTATTAAGTATCCGAGCGCAATTTTATTAGTCACCGTTAAAAACCACAACGAATGAGTTATTCGCACACTTTACTTGTCTTCAGCCCCCCTCCGAATGAAGTGTGGTAGCTATTCTTGTTTCCAAATTAATATGTATAGAAAACCGTGTTCCGATTTACGAGACAAATCGCTCACCCCGGTCATAAAACTGGCAAAATATTAGTACCGTTCTGATACGGTATCTAAACTATTAACCAAGTATGAAATATCAAACAAACCACTATTTATTTTAAAGTTGACAGTGACCTATTTTTTGAACAAAACTATATTTAATTCAAAACGCTATAGTCGCGTTTACTGAATTGAATGCTGAATCATGTTGGTAACGGAACGCACCGAACGCGGGCGTTCGTCGCGTCGCTATCAGTCGGGGAATTACCGAAAACAATTTAGTGAACAGTGTTGAAAGTTAATAAATACTTGTATTGTACAGTTTATTAATAAAATAAACCATGCTACTAGCATTTTTTTTTCAATTTAATGAATTAATGATTTCAATAGATTTAAAAAAAAAAATAGTATGTACTTAACATGTACGAATTTGTCAAGAAAACATTGAGCGCGCCATCTCTTAACGCTTATGGGTAACTCCTATGAACGTGAAGTCCAAGCTCTATCACGCTAAGTCGTAAGAACATACATTGTAACGCCATCTATTGACCGGCTGAGTTCCATTCCGTTTAAATAGAATGCTTTGTTTGATGCATTGATAGAGTATGTACTCTATGAGTATGTCTTGTCATGTATGTACATGACATTACATAATAGAAAAATAGTACATTATTGCAGAGGCCGCCAAGTAGCGAATTGCCGGACAAGTCAGTTAGAAGGCTGAGCGAAGCGAAGCCTTCTATTAGTACGAGTCCGGCAATCGCAATTGCGGCCGAGGTATACAGAGTGGAAAGATCGAATGCCACATGGATGGCAACTACCTTAAACAGAGGCGGCCTTTGCGCTTGCGAGGCCCCGGGCGAATAGGTCTTTGCGAGGCCCTAGTCTGAGTGGCCTTCGCGCTGAAGGGGGCGGGGGGAGGGGTTATTTTTTGCGTCATTGGATAGGTACTCAAAATAATATTCTGGGTTTTTCAATTTAGGGATGCGTTTGTGAAATATGTATTAAGCTTTAAAGTGCTTATTTTTATTAGATAGAAGTTTTCCCCACCCCTGTCAGCTAAACCATTGTTTTTGAAAAAAAAAATGGTATTCATGGAAGTAGTATACAATGTGTGCCTGGATAAAGTTCCAAAACGAATAGGGATGAAACGTGATGATATTTTATCGATGAAAGAAATATAATTCCGTTTTTTTTTCATTACTTTGAGTAAATCGAGGAATTATTACAAAAACCGTATTATTTTTTGTTTTAAATCATTGTGATTATCAGACGGGGTATTTAACAATAAAGAAGTCGTATTTTTATTACATTAGATGATTAAAACGAAAAAATCGCTGCCTTGAGGCACGGTGCCCACTTGCCCAGAAGGCTTGCTGCAGTGCCACGTTATAAATGCCGCTTTTTAATAATTAAGTTTTTTTTTGCATTTTTTATTTATTTAAATAACATGAATAACGCTTTGTGTTAAATCCCGCTGATTAAAGGCAATACAACACTCAGGAGGGCAGATATCATGCGTTTTTGTAATTGTAAAAATATTTTAGGAACTTCTCATTTTATTGTTTTCATCGAAAAAATATCACGTTTCATCCCTAATTGTTTGTGCATTTTATCTAAGGACATTATGTCCTTAACAAAATTAATAGGAACATTTTCACTGCTATGTAGACTGTACAAGTTTACGGGTAATAGCCGACCAACATGAAAAAAAAGTACTCGGCTAAGTAAAAATGTTGTGCATTAAATACTAAGCAACTACGGAACCCTACATTGCGCGTGGCCCGACACATACTTGGCCGATTTGTTGTAATAATTCACTCTTTACTGTATAAATTATATATTAGGTATGTTACGTTATTTACGATTTCAAAACGAATACTATAAGGGGTGAATTTTTTACATAGATTTGTACTAAGCATTAGCACAGATTACTAAATATGTAATTAGTATTTTTTCTGAACTTGGATTATCGTAAGCCTGCGCGAGGCCCCTACGAGCGCGAGGCCCCGGGCGGTTGCCCGCTTCGCCCCCCCCCCTAAGGCCGCCTCTGACCTTAAATATTGTAAATAGCACATTTTGTGTAAGGGAGACTTTCCTTTGTTTTTAAAAACAATAAATACTACTACTACTACTACAGCCTATTTGCGTCCCACGGTTTCCTCACGATGTTTTCCTTCACCGAAAAGCTCAGTGGTAAATTCAAATTGAATTTCGCACATAAGTAAACTTAGAGGTGCGAGCCGGGATCGAACCGCCGACCCTCTGCATGAGAGGCGGTAGGTCGAACCACTAGGCCACCACGGCTTCCAAAAAAATAAATACTGCATTTAAGGATTTATGAAAAATCGCTTGCCTCAGTCGGGACTCGAACCGGTCAAATGTGGCAAAAAATAATGTGCTGTATTTTATGATGCAGATTGAAAGGGTTACTGATAGGGTTCATTTTTAGGGTTCCGAAGTCCACAATTAACCCTTATAGTTTCGCCATGTCCGTCCGTCCGTCCGTCCGTCTGTCCGCACTATTGCTCGGAGATGCTTAGGTCTAGAGAGCTGTAATTTGGCATGAATATGCATATTAGTTACGCTGACAAAGTGGTACAATAAAATTCTGAAATAATTTTTTTTATAGGGTACCTCCCCTACTCGTAAAGTGGGGATGTAATTTTTTTTTCTTGCGTACCCCATGGTGCGGGGTATCGTTGAATAGGTCTTAAAAAAATAGTGTGGGTTTGTTAAAACCATTTTTTGATTAAGTGATGCGTTTGTGAAATATTATGCTTTAAATAAAATAAAAATAAAATGCCAGCTAAATGGTGGTATTTGGATGGCTGAAAAAAATCACGGTTGTGGCATATATAACGTAGTTGAAAGGAAAACTATCAGAGCTAAGTACGCTGTACAAACTTACGAGTAATAGTCGACCAACTTATAATGATGATTTTTCTCGAGCGACAGGGGCGTCGGGCGGGCACGTCATACCACAGGCTAGCTAGATGCTAATAAGTCTTAGAAAGGTACTCTGGGCATCCCCAACTTCGGAACCCTATAATTTGCGCGTGGCCCGACACGCACTTGGCCGGTTTCTCTACATAACAAATGCAATCAGAATAACGGAAGGCCATGAAAATTGTAAACGAAAAATTAAAACACACAAAATAAAACAATATTCATTTAATAACCTTACTAAAACCTTGCTAACTATAGTTATTTGTTATGCAAGGCTGCAAAGTTGTTGTTTGCTGTGAGTGCGTGATTGAGACCCGAGTGAAAGAAGGATTCTAGGGTTGAACCACGAGCGAAGCGAGTGGTTCAAATATAGAATCCTGAGTGTAACGAGGGTTTCAAGGCACGAGACCGCAAACGACTTTGCTGCTGAGCGCAACACAAAATTTTTCACCTCACGCGCGATTTTTCGGGAAGAAGACTTAGTTCGGCGTCACGTACAGTTTGTGCTAACGCTGGAGGAGTTAAATTCGTATCGTCATCGCTAGAATCGCTCATATTTTCTTTATTACTTCGTACAGGTATTCTAAATTACAAAACCAGCAATCTAAAACTTTTTTTTTTTGTTTTTTTTCCGGAGGTTGCGTTCCAAATCACTCTTACTCGTAATTCAAGATTCAATTATTCATTGAATACAGTTAAAATATACACATATTTAAGTATTTTTTCACCTCACTGGCTCGAAAGTAGTCGTTTTGCAGCTTGATATCCGAGCGCAAAAGTTGATTTTATCCGCTAGCGTGGAAAGTGTTTTTGAAATTCGAACGACGCATGACGCCACTGTCACAATAAAAAAACAACGATACGTTCTGAAACGCAATTCGTCGTGAGAGTTTTATTAAAATAAAGGTTCAATTTACTTAATATCATCATTAATAAAATTATATTAATAATACACCGTTTCAGATGTATTTCATTATTTGACTATGTTTTATCACAAAAATACTTAAATATTTTAACTGTATTCAATAAATAATTGAATCTTGAAGTACGAGTAG
Source organism: Aethes cnicana (assembly GCA_963971205.1). NCBI lineage: Eukaryota > Metazoa > Arthropoda > Insecta > Lepidoptera > Tortricidae > Aethes > Aethes cnicana. Next base: position 4,324,268 of record OZ020280.1, on the reverse strand, counting down.
GAGTGATTTGGAACGCAACCCCGGAGCGTTCCAAATCACAAAAAAAAACATTAAAAAAAATAAAAATAAAAAGTTTTAGATTGCTGGTTTTGTAATTTAGAATACCTATACGAAGTAATAAAGAAAATATGAGCGATTCTAGCGATGAAGATACGAATTTAACTCCTCCAGAGTTAGCACAAACTGTACGTGACCCCGAACTAAGACTTCTTCCCGAACAATCGCGCGTGAGGTGAAAAATTTTGTGTTGCGCTCAGCAGCAAAGTCGTTTGCTGTCTCGTGCCTTGAAACCCTCGTTACACTCAGGATTCTATATTTGAACCACTCGCTTCGCTCGTGGTTCAACCCTAGAATCCTTCGTTCACTCGGGTCTCAATCACGCACTCACAGCAAACAACAACTTTGCAGCCTTGCATAACAAATAACTATTGTGATAAAACATAGTGAAATAATGAAATAAATCTGAAACGGTGCATTATTAATATAATTTTATTAATGCTGATATTAAATTGAACCTTTATTTTAATAAAACTCTCACGACGAATTGCGTTTCAGAACGTATCGTTGTTTTTTTATTGTGACAGTGGCGTCATGCGTCGTTCGAATTTCAAAAACACTTTCCACGCTAGCGGATAAAAACAACTTTTGCGCTCGGATATCAAGCTGCAAAACGACCACTTTCGAGCCAGTGAGGTGAAAAAGTAGTTGTTCAAAATGAGCCCCGTGTGTTTTAATTTTTCGTTTACAATTTTCATGGCCTTCCGTTATTCTGATTGTATTTGTTATTTAGAGAAAAATGAACCTTATCAGTAACCCTTTCAATCTGCATCATAAAATACAGCACATTATTTTTTGTCACATTTGACCGGTTCGAGTCCCGACTGAGGCAAGCGATTTTTCATAAATCCTTAAATGCAGTATTTATTGTTTTTAAAAACAAAGGAAAGTCTCCCTTACACAAAATGTGCTATTTACAATATTTAGGGTAGTTGCCATCCATGTGGCATTCGATCTTTCCACCCTGTATATAATGCTTTTCTCAAACAGCGAGGAAATAAGGTCAGTCGGGGCAAGTGCGCCAGGATGGGGTAAGTGCGCCTAACATAAATATATCGAAACCTATAAATATTACTCAACTAGTAGTTGGCTGTTTACAAGGCATAGGGGCGAAATAAATTTAGGCGCACTTACCCCACATCAGTATTTACTACTTCCATGATCGTGGATGATTTGGCCATGGAAGTTGTACTTATTAAGTACCTCCATGGATTTGTCAGTTTCGGGGCAAGTGCGCCAGGATGGGGTAAGTGCGCCTAACACAAATATATCGAAACCTATAAATATTACTCAACTAGTAGTTCGCTGTTTACAAGGCATAGGGGCGAAATAAATTTAGGCGCACTTACCCCACATCAGTATTTAAGTACTACTTCCATGATCGTGGATGATTTGGCCATGGAAGTTGTACTTATTACCTCCATGGATTTGTCAGTTTCTAGAGGTGTCTCAAATAGCAAGCGAATTAAAAAAAACACACACACGACAATAATGTTTTTGCTGGCCAAGGCCGGCAATGGACAGCCTCGCGTCTTCTTTTTTTGAAAGTAACACGAACATTTCCGAGCATGTTTGAGAAAAATAAATTACGTATACCTATATATTACCAAAGAATATAATGTATTACCTTTGACTGTAGTAATGTACCTAAGTAGGTAGGTAGTTTATTTCGTTCAAGACTGAACTGAAGTTATTTCGATTGCCTTTGAATTGAAACTAAAACATTTAATCACCTTTGATAAGGCAAGTCAAAAGTGGGTCTACCTAAACTCCAGAGCGCGTTTTCGACTATGTTATGAGAAGAAACGCCGCAAGGAACTTCTCAAATACCAAATCTCCAAAGCTTGGACACGCATTTTTTTGTGATTGCATTGCATTATGTCTACCTATTTATTAATCTGTATGGGTTCTGAAACAGCAACAGCCTGTAAAGCTTTTTTTAATGAGAACAATCGTACAAATATTGCCATACAAAATCTTATGTTTTTTTTTAGTTGAGTTTTAAAACGAATAATTTTATTTCCCTCTAGCAGTGTGAGCTGAATTGAGATCGAACTGATAATTGGAGATCCATTTGTATATTTGTATCTTTTAGTTGTATAGTGTTCAAGTTCATATTTGTATGAGAAATTGAGAATCCTAACGTCACGCATCATTTATGTAGAGTGTGGTAGAGTAGAGTACTTCATTAAAATGTAGATAGCCTGTGTTATCCAGAAGAATGGCTGCAACACTTTTATATAGATTTGTCGCCTCACGCTACATAAGGGGTTGAATTTCTTCGAGCTCATGTTTTTTTTTTCTTTGGAAGGCTGCTAGCGACACTGCGCTGATTCAAAATAAAACCGGCAGCACCCAACCGGCTTCGCTCGCGGTTGGACGCGTAGCGGGCTGCGTACTTTGACTTGCCGGCATTTAAAAACAGAACGGTTTTGGCGGGAAAAGTTTTTCTTAATATTTTTGACAGTGGACACGAGTGTTTTTGTGAATGTAAATGAACAAATGTGTTTTTCTGTTTGTTAAAGACTGATATTATTAATCGATTATATGAACTGTAAAGGGTTGAAATGTGAAACTTTTTTGTTGTTTGTGGCGTTTCTTGTGAACTCGGACTGAGTGTGAAGGTGTGAACAACTAAACAGGAGTTCGTACTTTGAGGCGTCTATCTGTTAAAATCATTATTGGAATAAAAACGGATCGTTTACGATCTGAGTCTATGGTGAGTTACATTTTTTTAAATCTCAATTGACTAACGTTCGTCATCTAATCTTGTATGGACCATTCATTGGTATCAGGGGTGCAATTTCCAAAAACCCTTTAGGGTTGGGTTAAAATTTAGGTACTACCGAAATTCATTATTACAGATTACAGGCTTAGAGGCTTTCATAAAAACTTTCAACCCCCATTTTAACCCCTTAAAGGGGAAATTCCGAAAATCTTTTCTTAATGCTCACTTACGTAACTCACGTTATTAAAGAAACCTCCCTGTCAAATTTCATTTTTCTGGGCCCAGCGGTTTAGAAGTTTTATACAAACTTAACCCCCTTTTTACTCCCTTAAAGTGATTACGCCAAAAAACTGAATTTTGAAGTATGTATGGAAGAAACTAAAATGGTCCTAGTTTCTTTGTTATTCAATTGATTACAATCAAAGTGTATTTTAGACACTTTAGTGTGGTGTGCTCCAATATTACTTGTAAAATTTAGTGCCAATCTGATACCCAAGTAGTTTTCGAAATAAAACGTAACTACGTTTGTATTTAGAAAAGAGCGTCCAGGGGCTACTTATATTAGAAGTCGATCTCCCTGTTCCCTATAGGATCGCTCACGCGTCGCGTGAACTTTGCGGCTAGATTCAAAGGTCAACTTGACGCGTGAGCGATCCTATAGGGAACAGGGAGAACTATTTAAGACTTCGAATATAGCCCCTGGGGACTCTAAGTGATTATAGCCGATATTGGTACTGCACTGCAGTCCTGCATCCATCGTACTCCAGTGGCTGTTATCATTAATCCTGTGCCGTGGCAAACATAAACAAATGGAGGCAAGCAAGCATAATCTCACCAGCAGCATTCTTATCGGTCTCCGATAAAATAACTAAATTACTTTACCGTAAGAATAAGTAGGTTATATTATATTGTCGTCTTATAATCATTTTAAACACCCTTTTACGTTTCTATTATTTATTACACAACAATTACAATTTCCATATACGTCACCACTACATAGTATAAAACAAGTCACTTCGCTGTCTGTCTGTCCCTATGTATGCTTAGATCTTTAAAACTACGCAACGGATTTTTATGCGATTTTTTTAATAGATAGAGTGATTCAAGAGGAAGGTTTTCGTATATAATTTGTTGTAGTTTAACGCTCGATTCCCGCGGAAACGCTATAACCGAATTCCACACGGACGAAGTCGCGGGCAAAAGTTAGTACCTATTAAAAAGTTAACTCGTCAAACCCACTGACTGTTTAGTAGTACCTATATGAGAGGGGGGTAGCGTTTCTTCTCAGCGTTGGGCTTCTGCCCGCGACTTCGCTAAGAGCGTCCCCGCGGACTATGCGTTTATCCGGAATAAAAAGTAACAAAAAAATATTGGTAAATAAAACTCCGACACACTGCGAATTCGGTGTCAAGTCGGCCCAAAGTAAGGCTAATCATATAGTGAGCTTGACTTTGACATTGCAGTCTGTCAGATTTTGAAGGCTGTTTTTATTTCTTTATATATTTTTTCAAGTTGTAAATACTTCCACTTTGTATATCTTAATTGAAAAGTGAGTTTTCCCAGGTATGAGACCTAGATCGATTTGTAACCCCCGAAAACTTATTCCGAATTTCGTTGGAATCGTTAGATCCGTTTCTAAGATTGTTTGTATAAATAAATAAATAAATACACAAGTACGTTGGCTTTATAAGTCCACCCTATTGTGACCCAGATTTCTACGTTTTACAAAAAATACATACACGAAATGCATACACACTCGAGAAACCTCAAATGTCTTGCTTTGTACTTTTCATTTTATCATTGTTATTTGGTATTTCACTCACTAAGTAATAAACGAATATTGATGAAATTTTGGATGGTTATATGGTATGGGAAGATCATGGGCGTTTCATCCCTGCAATCCGATAACGATCAGAATTTCCAATATGTAGGTAATAACACCGCGGCGCACTTTTTAATATTTTACATATAAAGTGGTCTGATTGACTGACAGATAAAGACTCACTGAAATCTAAATATATGCTATGCTATGTATATTGGTTTAATAAATAATAGATCACACAGGCCTCCTGACCTGATGAAATTCTGATAGAAATAGAAAATGGTAACTAAGTGCTCTCTGTGGTTTCAGTCATAGACAACATAAGGAATCATAAGTGCAAATGTGTTGCTATCCTAACCCTGAGCACAGAATATTCAATAGTACTATTTACGCCTAAGGACTAAGATAAAATGCCTCTATATACATGGTGGGTCAGAAAATATGGCAAATTATTAACCCACAGTATCGGCTATCGATTGTAAGTATATTGTATAGGTCTTTAAATTTTTTTGAGTTGGTAAAAAAAAAATATTTTGTATAGGATTCAGGCGTCGCTCACACAACCAATCCCATATACAATTATTTTTTTTACCAACTCAAAAAAAATTAAAGACATATACAATATACTTAGAATCGATAGCCGATACTGTGGGTTAATTATTTGCCATATTTTCTGACCGTGTATATGCTTGCAATTTCACCGGCTCCCTTAAGCTTACCCATTACGGAACACAACAGTGCTCGCACACTGCTGTTTGGCGGCTGCTTAGCGGGTAAGATGGTGGTATAGCCATCCAGGTCCTATCGCCTGCAAAATCTTTCTTATTCCAATCAGAGTCTGTAAACAAAAGATGTAGTCAGCAGTATCCAAAACTAAGTCCACTTGCAAAACAAAATCAACCTGTATGAAGACAAGACGACTTCCAAAATGTACCACTTGCTCTAAATACTCCTAGAAAAATAACCTGTTATTAGAATGGCTACTTTCAGTAATAACTGGTTAGTTCTGCTGCTTATTATACCGTAGACAAAAAATAATGGCACGAGCTCGTCTTAAAACACTATTCTGAAGCAACAGTCGACAAGTTTGCCGGACAGGTGAATCCGGCACGCGCCGTAGCCAGGTGGAGGCCATCTTTTTTCCGTTTGTCTTAGGTATAATTATCTCGATGCAGATAAATAGCGTTCACGGTACTCGGTGAAGCCACATGTGAGTGTAAAAAGTAAGACCTGGGCGACCGATGAACCGAGACCGGGCCCGGGTGAAAATAGCTAAAACCGAGTTTCCTCAGAATGGATTTGTCGCCCCCGTAAACCCCCATATTCCGTCCAAATCGTTAGAGTCGTTTCAGAGATCACTCGGATAAATAAATAAATAAACAGAGAAATAGTCAAGTTTAGCGCATTTAAAGTATAAGCAAAATTATCATTAGACAGGTAGTTTTCTTCACAAAGACACTATATTGACAACATTTATAGCTAGCAAGCGACTTGTAAAGTCTATGAACATATTTTCAGCAATAAACCATTTCGATTTTATCAATTTTAGTTATTTTACCTAGTCATATCCATCCGTTATATTACCATTACCTACACGGTCGGGTAGGTATAGCCTCATTCTTACCCTTGTGGCCTATTCAACTAGGAATGTGTCGCATGTACCAATCAGACTGACTAGGCTAAACATAGGTTAAATACTAAACATGAAACGGGTTATGCAGCTAAATCATTACTTGCTTATTGGCATTAATCGCCCCCGACAACTGCGCTAGCGGACGAGCCACCGTTAGCTAAATATGTGGCTAATTGAGGCTGCCATCACTACCTATACTTACATTTCAGTTAATCACTATTTAACTACCGATCCATGATTTTATATGCCACTATAGCTTTTGCCCGTGAATTCGTATGCGCATAAACGCCATAAACGGTAGCCTGTAAAATCTCGTTTTTTCCCGATCCCTATAGGCACTTTGGTATCCCAAATGTCATTTCTTTGATATCCTTTCTTAGTTGAAAAGTTTATTCAGAAAATAATAAATTAAAAAAATATATAATAAACTACACATAACATTTAAATTTACAGAAAAAAAAGCTAAACAATAACCTAAAACCAAAACACTCTCCAAGGAACAAGAAAATTTCAGCTTTCTATCTGCTATAAGTTCGTCATGACTGTGTGCATCTGTCTGTCTGTGGCTCTTTTCTGATTTTTAGACAGTTAAGTAGGTACATTTTCAAACGGGCGCGGTTAAGCTGCATCGCCACTAATTTGGTCTGCCTCTTCACGGGTGACAGCTGTTGAATTTGATGCAAATTTTGCATTGTCTGCTCGGAGTCTCGCTGAATCTGGCACAGCCTCCGACGTCAGCGATTCTCGTGCGACAGCCGGCGACGTTCGTGATCGCTTTCATCGCGATACGGTTCACATCACGAATGCCTAATCTCCCATCTACCGTCGAAGGACAATAAAGCAGGGGGAATGTAGGCTGTCATGTTGGCATAACATATAAATACATGCCTACTAGCTACAGGGCACGAGTAAAGAAGTTCTTTCTTTATGAGGTAATCGAGTTTGATTAAAACGCGTTCAAACACTGAATAATTAAGCACGTCCAAGTGGGCATATTTTATTATGTTTACATTTTCTTGGTTTGTCATACTCATACTGCTTAGTTTCAAATTTTGCTAGTTCCAATGTGAATACTTGAATAGGTAAACATTAGTGACTCATTCTGTTTGATTCATAGTTTTATCTGATGATGTGTTAGATTTGAAGCACTTTTGTGTCGTAGAAGACTTTTAAATTTGCTCATCCGACTATTCCTAATGATTCGTTGAACCGTCTTACCGTACAAGTCACCATCTCTCTCTAACAAGGCGACTGAGATTTTAATTTCAAAACGCATTAACGATTGGTCTCCAGGGGGCTTTGTGCTATCGGGTTTGAAAAGGTTGCCTCGCTGCATGACCTTTGATGGGAAAGGCTTCGAGGCTGGACGTCGCTCGGACAGCCTTTGTGCCTCGACGTTGACGGATGACACTCATTAATGGTAGGCGACCATGTTGTCACCATATTCTACATCCTAATGTTGGTAAAGGTATATTGGTTGCAGTACAAAGCAGCAATTTCCTCGCCGGTTAGCCACGCTTACTTTGGTACGGTGAATTCGATTCAATCTACTCCGAGATAAGACGAATGTGGTGTATGATCGTTGGTGGTCTGATGTCTGAAAAATTCGTTTTTTTTTCTCAATTTCAACTAAATTTTCATGACTTGTAACACGTATTTAAATTTCTGTGATACACATTGTGTGCACCAGATTCTTATTGGATTTTTAGTCGCGTGTTTGGCATGCTTGGTTACTTAATGACTGGTTCTCTAATGCTCCTATAGGCTCATTGCGTCTATAGCTATTGGTTGAGTAAGAGGTCGTCATTCATCGGGAATCAATAAGAGTGGCGCACATTTTCTTATAGAAAAACTACTAGTTGTCTTCGGCATCGCAAACCAATCCCCATAGCAGTTTTAAACAAACAAAACACTTATTTATACATATAATATCATTATTTCTCAAACTCTGCAATGACTACAACACACTTCTGGATTGAATTGCTTTAGACAATCAACTTCTTAACGAATAATTTGTAATCGCTAGAGGGAGTTGAAGCGTTGAGGAAGAGGTCTTTGTCAAAATTGTCCAGTGCTGTAAAAAAATACACCTAAAGTACAGAGTGTACGTAGGTAGTAAACTGCGGCTGAAACATCTTTATAAAACTGACATAGTGCTTCACTAACAACATAATACTTATATGTATAGATAGGTAGGCAGTATATACCGAGCGGTTTGACTCGTGCCATCTCGCGGGTCGGCGCACGCGCAGCCTCCGTTCTTGCTCCTTTTGTGTCACGTATAATCAACTTCGTGGCTACACGTGTGTGTAGGTCCGCTAGTGTGCTGTAAACACGAGTTATTCCTACACTAGCCCCATGTGTGCAATAGAGCTTAACTATATATGTGTGAGTATGGATTTCGATGGAGCTACACGCCATAGAGGCTGGCCATTTAAAAATAGAAATAATGTAATCACTGCAGACTCGCTACTTAGGTATAGGAGATTCAGAGAATTACGTGGGTGAAGCCTTTTCAAGTGCCATTAACTAGCAAGAACAAGCTCTTGTTGAATGAGCATATTTTTTCGTATGAATAGAATGGTTAGTGGTCTAATTTATAAATGGAACATATATATATTTAATTCAACGAAACACCTGTTTGGTGACTTCCTTTCATAAAATTTGCTTTATTTTTAACACGCTTTTATTAGGTCAACCTGTATGAAACTATGTAATGGAATCTTGCAAGTTAAATTTGACCCACTGTCCGATTTCCGGTTGAGCTGAAATTTTGCACGAATATGTAAATCGCGTGACAATACAATATTATGATGACGTGGAGCTGATCTGATGATGGAGCTGGAAGGTGGCCATAGGAACTCCGTAATAAAAGTACATAAACCAATCGAATTTGGGCTCGTTTGATTCGTCTTGAAGGGTTGATGAAGAATTTACAAAGAAAAGTACGTCAGCAATAAAAGCGTGTCCCAAAAATTAAATTTTTGAAAAAACATATTATCTAGATGCACGTTAAACTACGTATGTATGAGTATTAGTTTGAAGCCAACAACCCCATATTCTTCCAGTTCTAATACTATGCTGGGTCATTTCATACTTTCGGTACGTAGGTAATTATCGTTTCCTTTCATAAAAACAAAGTTTTTTTTTTATAATTAGAGTCTGCCAATCCATATTAATATTATACATGCGAAAGTAACTCTAACGTAACGTAACGAAGAGGTAACAGACAGACAGACAGACAAACAAAGATGTTCGCAACCGTTACTGCAAATGCGCGTCCAATTAACCGGTAATGGCGGACAGTGTCGGAATTAGATTTTTTTTGTTACCCATTTCTAGCCGCAGGCTGTAAGTAACCTGAATCTCGAATCTCGATACACTCTGACTGAACTGGACATTGAGTTATTATGAACAGAGCTACTTAACCGTTACATTATACATATGTATGTTTCCATGTATGTAACATACACGTCCACACGTACAGCATATTACAGGCTTACACAACTTAGAAGGCGGGTGGATTAAGCTAAGATTATTGGAATATACTTAGGCGTTTTTGGGGGCGACGAATCGGCCTATGGGACTTATTTTGAATCCTTTTTTTGTGTTTTTTGCATAGCTCTGTCACCCAAGTAGTTAAGTGCTGTTGTAAAATGCGAATGAATATACATTATTTATGTTTTGTACAGTCGAGTTCTCCAATATATACACACTTTTACACCTTGCTCCCTTGTAATAAGGTCCAAAAGTGATCATATATTAATGAACTCGACTGTACTCTACCTGCATGGTAGTACAAGTACTAAACGGATTTTAATAAAATTTGCTATATGGATGGACTTATCATGTGAATAACACGAAGGTATTTTTATTCCAATATTCCCAAGGGATCGGAATAACGTCCGATGTATAATGATGAATTGATGATTACATTCATAAGTTCCTTCATGTCATTTCGTCTATTTCTTATCAAATAACCATGTTTATAAAACTGATTGAGATCATAAAACGATCTCCACTATTAAATACAAGTATAATAACTATTTAGGCTTTCTTACAGTAGAAAGTCGAAATACTTTGACGGTAGATAATGGAGTCTTTATGTCGAAACACAGCTTTGAACTTTCGGCTCAATTGGTGCTCTATGGGACCCAAGGTGGGTTGTGGTTGAATCTTCTGGTTTTATTAACAAGGCTCAAATTAGGATGGTAGATTTGTCTATGGTAGGTACTTGAACCGAGGAACCTTTTACGGTTATCAGTCAAAATTATTTATTACTAATGGAGCTCTTGAACTAGGGGCTTTTTTTTAAAGTCGGTTCCAGCGGGGCGGCGAGTTTCTTCCATTCCCAGACAAATATGGAATCACTTGACATTTTTCGAATATGTTTTTTGCAACCCTTAAATGTGTTAGAATTTTAAATGAGTGGCAGAGTACTTATACTTACCTAGAAATGCTGCATAATTTAACGTTAACATACCGATGGGAAAGTTAGAGTACCTTCTTTGAAGTAGAAATCTAAATCCATACGAATATTATAAATGTGAAAGTATGTTTGTTAAGTCGAAACGACAGGACCGATTTGGATGCAATTTGGCATGGAGATAGTTTGAGACCCTGGAAATAACAAAGATAATTTTATCCTGATTTTTCCCCGGGAACAGGTTTTCTACGGGTCAAACGAATTTTTTCATCACTTCTATACTTAACTATAACCATTAATAATAATAAATAAATAAACCTATGTATGGTATCATCGGACACGGGTACGCAAATTCTAAATCCACGGGACGAAGTCGCGGGCAACGGCTTGTATTTTTATACTTATGTTGACTTTGTTTTCTAATCTGTGAAAAAAACTTGATTAAGAGTGATGGTACAGGTCGCGGCACGTAACTTGAGCGGTGAGCAAAAGTAGTGGGGATTTCAGCCCATGTTCACGACTGAAGGGCCAATAAGCGTGCACGCACGACAAAGCGCCCCCTGCGTCCCGGGCCCCTCTGCCGATGAGACCTTATTTTTGACTTCTGCACATCAAGTTCCGTCCCGATGCCTGTAACTGTACGTAACCTATTAACTTCTAACTTCTAATAAGGAGAGGGTCATGAACGTTTATATGTATTTTCTCTCGCTTCGCTTTCTATAGGCTTGTCATTAAATAGCTGTTACGTCAAAATTTGTCATGAGTTTCTGATCACCCTTTAGTTAGGAAAAAAGCCTACAAAATCTGACCCAATCAATTTGTTGAGTACACTGTAATCATTTCTTATTTTCCCAAACATCCTCATTAGGCAGACCGCAAGTCATGTCATATAGCCGTGACGCGGCAGAAAGTAAATAGCTAACAATCGATTAGTCGAAACACGATTATTAAGCTTTTAGGGAACGTTTAGTGACATAAGCGTCACGACGATTCTTAATCCTCTTCAATCATATTTTTTATCGAATTATGTGATTATCTATCGAGTCGGTCGTTTGACGTTGGCTGTCGTCTTTAATTATTTTTATTTATAAGTTAGAAGGCTTTACGGTTGCCTTATCTGCCTCTCCGTATTAAGCGATTCAAAACTCAAATGTCAATCGTAAAAAATATCACGTATCTAAATATATTGTATGGTTCATTGATAAAAAAGTGTTTGATAATACAACGCTATATATACCTGATATTGATATGATTTATAAAACCAACCTTTCCAAACTTCTTTGGCCACCCTAATATTGAAACGGAAATTAAATAAGCTGCCTCTATCCTTACAAGAGAAAAACATGAAAAATTAGACCGTACCATGGAATGCGGAGTGCGGTCGCCGGATCATTTCGGTCATTATGATCATTAACGGATATGATGCGTAAGCGCAGGGAACTTTCTTCGACGTATAACTAAGAAATGGGTTAGTATCACACATGGATTTGTAGGATTTTACCTATAGAAATATGACTTCTAAAATTTATTTCCGAAGATCCCGCTTAAACCGACTAAAGTTTAAGGCATACTTAAACTCAAATACGATAAAACGATCATTATGGTTTAGGCTGCAACAAAACTAATCGGGCCATTGACTTTTACACGCAAATACGTGAAGAGCTTTGGTCATTACCATTAATGATTTATTTCGAGATTATGTTGAAAAGTGGGAAAAAACTGACAAATGCTAAAGGTCACCATTATTCTTTCTTATCTTTAGTGCTCGAGAAAAACGTTTGAGTTGACGCAACGCCTAATCAAAGGAATGTATAAATCACGCTTTAGAGTCATTTACAACGATAATGACTATATTAAGCCGATTTTATAGCTATGGTTGCATAACTATGCTAAACGCTCTTAAACACTTGAAAATTTGGTATTGTTTGACTAATCCAATCAAGTCTACAATTCTGAATAAAAAGTTACATAAGTTTAAAAAACCCGAGGCAGTATAACAATTAATGGTCAAAGCACCTGTAATGAATTATTTTCGACATTATTACAAAGGAGTGGAGTAGAGTAAGAATCGATGACATGAGTTACACTGTCGCTAATTAAAAGTTAGCCGTATGGTAGCCTAGTGGTTTTAACGCCTCTCATGCAGAGTCGCGCGTTCGAATCCGGCTCGCACCCCTGAAATTATTTATGTGCGAATTTCAATTTGAATTTACCGCTGAGATTTTCGGCGAAGGAAAACATCGTGAGGAAACCTGCATGCATCTGCGAAGTAATTCAAGGATGTGTGTGAAGTCCCCGATCGGCACTGGGCCCGCGTGGGGGCTATAGCCCAAAGCCCTCTCGTGATGAGAGGAGGCCTGCGCCCAGCAGTGGGCCTTAAATAGGCTGTTGTGGTGGTGAACTCTAAACTTTTAATTACCACTAATTAAAAGTTTAGAGTTTGAGATGAGATTCAAAACCCTTGTTGCATGATCAAATTGTTTCCATCTCGAGATCGTAATTTAAATTGATTTTATCGCCGATAAATGGACCGATGTAATCTCGAAGATAATTGCTGGTTGGTAGCGATCGCTTGTGTAATCATGTATTAAGTTTTTTTTTGTAAGTAAAGTTTAGTAAAACAACCTGGAAATAAGATCACTTTACACTGAATTGGTCGAGATTATTATAAATCTGAAATTGCACATCTTGGTATCGCTATACATGGTGGGTCAAAAAATATGGCAAATAATTAACCCACAGTATCGGCTATCGATTCTAAGTACATTGTCTGGTCTTAATTTTTTTTGAGTTGGTAAAAAAAAAAATTTGTATAGGATTCAGGCGTCGCTCACACAACCAATCCCATATCCATTTTTTTTACCAACTCATGAAAATTAAAGACCTATACAATATACTTAGAATCAATATCCGATACTGTGGGTTAATTATTTGCCATATTTTCTGACCCACTGTGTATATATATCGCAAGACGCACTCAAGGTATCGCTCGAAACACTTAGATTAAAAATATATTATGACCTAAATGTGAGTTTGAAGGAGACAACCGTTTACCGCAACCCAAAAACAATAGGTATTCGTACACGCTCTTCCACTTCTAATGCTTTAAAATTTCACAGGCTTAAGTACTAAATAAGTCGGTATTCGTTATTTATTATAGAGTTGGCCCGATGAACTTCGTATCACCGTAAGTGATTCTTTTTTAGCTGTTCCTTGTGATTTTTTCCGATTTTTTTTTCTTTCTAAGCCTTCCCTGAATCACAGGGAATAAATCAATAAAGAATCAGCCAAATCGGTCTAGCAGTTCTCGAGCCTTAGCCAGACTAACACACGGCGATTCATTTTTATATACACGGTGGGTCGGAAACTATTTCAAATAATTAACCCACAGTATCGGCTATCGATTCTAAGTATATTGTATAGGTCTTTAATTTTTTTGAGTTGGTAAAAAAAAAAATTGTATATGGGATTGGTTGTGTGAGCGACGCCTGAATCCTATACATTTTATTTTTTTACCAACTCAAAAAAAATTAAGACCAGACAATATACTTAGAATCGATAGCCGATACTGTGGGTTAATTATTTTCCATAGTTTCCGACCCACCATGTATAAGAAAATCGATATGTATCTTATCATTACAAACGTATACTGTAATAATTCATCCAGTTACGCAAAGATGGGAATAATAGTACTTAGTCCAGTTACGTAGATACATTTGCGGTTTAACCCACGACTCGTCGTAACTTTAGCCTCTGAGAAGACCGAACAAGATACCCTCGCGTGGCGTCGCCGATTTACTTCGCTGGTTTCCACACACGAACAGAGTCGATATGGGTAGGTATTATATTCATTCAACATCATCATGTATCATTCATTTATGTCTCTGAAACAATTACTTTAATGATATTTCACCTATTTTAATGGGAAACCTCTTAAAGTGAGAATAACATTCGGATCCCTTCAATTCACTCACTATTTAGAGAATGTTGTACATGCCTGTTATAGGCATACATATCGGAATAGATCTTACCCTTAAGTGTTTATGTTAAAGTTGAATATGTATGCTGTTGGCGTGTCTTATTGAAATAAATAAATAAATTCTCGTTTATATCTTGAATATGTACCTATTTAGTCGAGTGAGTCGAACTGAAAGATCCTCAGGGGACGCACTTATCCTACTGTGGACTAATATCTATACGAAACGATGTAGAGGCAATGTGAAATTGTTGATCCCTAAATGATGGTAAATGTATTTTTGATAGCGTGTACCTATCGTCTTTTTGAACCAAGTTTTCTTTCAAGCTGATGTTTAACTGTACTGTAGGGTCGTGACGTTTATTGGGCAAAATACTTCATTTTAGACAAATTTTTCGTTTTAAAGTTGCTAATTTCTGTTTCTACTCTAACGCATAAGAATTATAATTACCATAATAAAAGCGGTGGAATGCTTCAAATACACGCACGTGCGCTTCTATTTACGTTCGGGCCAACAAGTGTATAGTAAACATTCCCGTTCCTAAACACGAGCAAATGCATCCGTGAATCGAAATTCGAAATCGACGCGCCGATCAGAATAACGCTTGCGCAAGTGATACAGGAATTAACCTGATTCTGTTAAAATATCGATCGCGATCGATAAGTCGGAAACGCGCTGAAATAACCCGCGCGGTTTGTTCAGGATTTCGGGTGTATTATTTTCTTCTTATTTATAGCTTAGTTAGAACTTTGTTTTCCTATGCTGAAGAGAAAAGTAACCTACTCGTAAGCTTTATTTATGGACTACTTAGTCACATCACACTCAAAGTAATGTGTAAGTAGTCGAGTTCATTAATATGTAAGCACTTTTGGATTTGGACCCTATTACAACGGAGTAATTTGCAAAAGTGTACACATATTGGCGAACTCGACAGTATCAGTTGAACGCCGGATGTTCATGAAAATGGTGTACCTACTTATAACGTAACTCTCATTTTAAAATTCACATGACTAATTTCATGCTTTCTGTACCTATGAAATACCGTGTCTCCATAAAAATACACATGAACATTGTAAAATATACAAATGTCAGGTTATTTACTAAACCTTCGTATATTCGCTTTCATTGCACTGTGTTTACCGACATGATGTTTGGAATCAACCGTTTCACTGCAACAGTTCGCGGAAGCTACATCCAGAACGAAAAATCTACAATGGATGTGAATTGAGATTTAGTTCTTCAAAATAAAAAATGATAGTTTTAACTTATTCTTTTCATGGTAAAATATGTATGTTGACAATTGCGGTAAAGTACGATTTTTCTCACGCCACTTTCGAGCAAAGGTGTTAAAAATATTAAAAAATTCACAAGTGTGAAACGAAGAAAAAACATCACCATATTGAACCGAGTTGCCATTTCTGGGTATCGTTTAAGCCGGCGACCATAAGTTAGCGCCTGGAAAGGTCAATGTTTTTATTTCAATAAATCATGAACAGCAGCGTATTTTTTAAGCCCTTTGCAGTCACATAACACATTCCTTTAACTTTGATGGATGGCAATGGTACTGCAATATCACGAATGACATGTAAGTTTGCATTGAATGTCTCTGACTGTTCTTTTTTGTATGTAAGAAAGTATGTATTCTAGGATTTCATCATTATCGTTTCAGCCGAAAGACGTCCACTGCTGGACATAGGCCTCCCTTGGAGGCCTTGGAGGAGGATTGTAGGATTTGCATGTAACTAATTTGTTAGACTCTATCTTACATCGTCATTCCTTATTTCCGGGTATAAAATGCGTCCAGATTTTCAGAAAAAAAAGCAGTAATAAAGTCACAATCCTATAGATTTTCATTATTTGCAATTCTGAAAATAAGATAAATTATACCTATCACAAATTAAGTTTTTGTACAAAAGATGACATTAAAGTACACATACCAGAAAGAAATGTCACATGTCAGAAATGTCGTTGAGAGGAATGCGGTAATGTAATTCTTGGTGCGTGATTACTCTGTCATTACCCATTCTGAAGATAGAGTCGGCTCATGATTGTACTTCCTTACATGGCTTCTAAGAAAAGCATGGTGTTATATATTTCACATTTCATAAAGTAATTGAGATCAGATCAGGTCTTGCCAACAAACCTTTAAAAAATATATGGACGACTTTATCCTGCGGTCACCTGAACCACCAATTATTTAACTTATTGTATTTTTAATGAATGCGATGGTTGTGAGTGCGTGCACAAAATGTGCACTAGCAATATAATCGTAGGTATTCTTCAGGTATCTGACAAGGCATTTGGTCGGACTAGATCAACTTATCCTTCTCCTGGAGAGCTCATCACTTAGAGGCATATGCCCAGAAATATGGCATACTTACCTAATAGACTGCTGCGGTTGTGGATTAACTTGAGCAATAAATACAACCAATCGGATAAAGGAACAGTTTCAAGAACCGAGACGGTAGTTGGATTACTTCGATTGTACTTAATCTGAAATACTAGCTACGGGTGTCTCGTCATTGTGAGCCTAGACAAAACGCTTCATTGTTGTCGTTTGTCGCAATCCACCACAATGCGCCAGTGAAAGGAATCCGCTAATGACTCGTTGTGCAATTAATATGAAATCTCATTAACGAAATTATGAGGAAATTGCCCATGATTGGTTCCTAACCTGATCTCTTTTGCTTCCCTATTTCTCTGGAAGCTGCAGAGTCGTAAAACTACCGTCGTTAAGTGTCATGGATACGAAGAATTTTTTGACAGAAATTGCAACATCCTACTTCGATACTATAAATGCGAAAAAACTCCGTCAGTCTGTCTGTTACCTCTTCACTTTTCAATTCCTGGGCCGATTAAGGTGAGGTATGGAAATAGTTCGAGTCCCGGGAAAGGACACTACTTACTACTTTTTATCCCGGAAAATCGCAATCGCTCCCATCTCCTGGAACAGTTTTTTCCTATATGTAAAAGCTAACACCAGTAGGTATAGGTAGGTAGGTACGTACATTTTTTAACATTTTTTTCATTTTTGGCATTTGTTGGTAAATGTTGTCAATCTTGCTCTGTGCTATTATTTTCACCGGCTTTCTAACCCCCTTACCGGAACAAAACTGTGAGAGAACTGTTGTTTGTCTGCGGTTTTATTTAGGTAGAAAAGGTCCTCTATATGGAACCATTTTAGCCCATACCGGCTTTTGGCGGCAGATTAGCGAGTAAGAATTTGATAGCCATCCGGAGGGATTCTGCATGAGATCAATAAGATCCTAATTAGGTGCATTGAAATATATCAAACGACATCTTGTTCCCAGCGATGCGGTGATCGCGCAGCCATGGCACGGTGACGGCATGGCGACGCCGGCGCACGAGCGGCCGCCGCCGCAGCACTCTCGCGACGGCTCGCGGGACTCCGGCATATTCCACACCACCAAGGGGCTCTGGAACGCTCCGGGACTGAACAACTGCTTTCTGAACAGCGCTGTCCAGGTACTTAAGTTTAGTTACCTTACTGTCATTTCAGCCGAAAGACGTCCACTGGACATATACCTCCCCCAAGGCTCGCCACTCAGGCCGGTCCTGTGCTACTAGCTTTCACCGGTTCAGTCGTCGCCCCATCTTGTTGGAGGCCTACCGACAGCTCGTCTCCCGATTCGCGGTCCCCACTCGAGAACTTTCCGGCCCCATCGGCTATCCATGCGAGCAATGTGCCCCGCCCACTGCCACTTAAGGCTCGCAATTCTTCGGAATATGTCGGTGATATGTAGTTCTACTGCGGATATCCTCATTTCTGATTCTATCATGCAGAGAAACACCGAGCATAGCCCTCTCCACTGCCCTCTGAGTGCCTTACTGTGCTCATCATCAATCATCAAGGGTCATACTCGTGTTTTAGTACGAGTTAAGGTTAAAAATCTTTCCTGTGGATAATCCAAAGTCAAGGAGCTTTAAGCCTGATCCTTACTTGTGACTGTATGATTAAACCTCTAGCGGTTAACTATTGCATTGTCTACCTACCTACAGGAAAGACTCCCGTTGTCACAAACTGGTGTATGGCCCATCATCATCATTTTATGTCAGCCGAAAGTGCATCTTGTCGGATGCTTGCTTCCCTGCAGGGTTCTCTACGCTGACGCCATTCGGGAACTTTGTGGCGCTACGGGCTACCAGGGGCTATATTCGAAGTCTTTAAATAGGGATTTCCCTGTTCCCTACTTAAGAGTTCGAATATAGCCCCAGTTCTATCAGAACAATTTATTGAAAGTTTTTATAGTGATCCAAGCCGAGTTACTTCTTCGTGTAAATCGTGTAATATTTGTAGGTAGAGGCAATGAGATGCCTATAGGAAAATGAGAAAATTGTGACACGATTCTGTTCCATAACACTGTGTGATATTTATGAACACGCATTGTGTCATAGTATGTTTTTGTACAGGTGTATTGAATGGCTGGTAGAGGTTTCAACAAGACCGAAACTGGTTGGAGCTCATACTAGGGGACGTCCATGAATTTTATTGTTTCCAGCATTATCGAGTAGGTACAGTCGAGTTCATTAATATATGTAAAGTTTTGGACCTTATTACAACGGAGTAAAGGTGCAGAACTCTGTACATATTGGTGAACTCGAACGTACTAGGTACCTACATTACTAAATTAAGGAAATTGACGAATCCTTGTTTTTTAATAAAATTTTTGGGGCCGGTTTTAGCTCTGTTTACATTTATTTTATCTTTCCTGCAGATGACGATGGTGAAACCTAGTTTTGTAGCTTTATTAGTCTGATTTAGTTAAAATCTTCAATTCATTCATCCATTCATCTAGCGAACAGAATTATGAGTCAGTGTGAAATTCCCTCTCGTTGAAAGTGTTATCTCGTCACAACGATTAACTTACTTTATTATTTTTACCGGGAGACGAGCTGTCGGTAGGCCTCCAACAAGATGGAGCGACGACCTCGTGAACGTCGCGGGAAACCGGTGGAAGCAAGTAGCACAGGACCGGTCGGAGTGGCGAGCCTTGGGGGAGGCCTATGTCCAGCAGTGGACGTCTTTCGGCTGAAATGATGATGATGATGATGATTATTTTTAAAAGATCATTAATTTAGAGACGGTAGAAAGCGTAATTACCTAGTTTGCAAAACTTGTGAACAGCAATCTTTCTTCTAGGTTTGGGATTTCGCAAAACAACAATGTATGTATGTTATGTATGTACTATGTAGGTGGTCGGTAAACTTGACCCTTGTGCTATTTCTGATAAATAAGTGTTTGCACTTCACTAGCGACATACCTCGAGGCGTTGATCAAATAAAGTAAATGCTTAAATGGATTCGTAAAGTTTGCTTTGTAAAATGGCGGAGGCGTGGGTGGGTGGCGACGAAATCGCTGCGTCTATATTTTAAGAGGCACGTACGCAAGCTCACTTAGCATAGTGAATTAATTATGTATCGGCTAAAAGCGTGTTATGAAGAACAATATTTAATTTAAATTCAAAGCACTGTTAGAGCTCATTTAGAAAAGATCATCGCTTAGAGTGTGAATGTGTTTAATTTCTGTATAAAATATACAAATAGCACTTTTAAAAGTCAATATTCCCGTTTCTTTATCGTGTTTGCGAGCGCCGTAGGGCCAAGGCGAAGTTTCCAAACAAACGGTCGAGTTTACCGCGAAGTGCACATAAACGTAAAAAGGCTTTCAAAGCTAACCTCACGAGGGTCTTGAACTGGGACCGGTTTAAAAATAATCCTGACTGTAATGCTGAGTGATAAATCGGGATGAAAAGGCTTTCGGGGGCTGTCGACGGGCATTATTCAAATATCAGCGAGTAAGCCGGGGGCTTGATCCTCACCTTTGAATAAATAATCAACTATTAACATCGATTACTCGCGTGTCGTTACCTACATATACATAATAATATACTTAGTCAACCCACGTTTAATCCTAAGAAATGCTCGAGTCGTGTCCATGCATTACATATGTTTGCGGTAATTAAGCGTAGGTGTAGGTTTATATACCTATATAAACTATATTATACTGTGCTTTTTATCTTTTGACTAAAGGTCCACCCGGCTTCACACGATTTGTATACACGTAAACCTTCCTTATGAGTGTACTAGAGAAAACCGCATAAAAATCCATTCGTATAGTTTTAGAACAGACAATCGCAGCAGCGAGCGTTTTTGCTTTATAATACCTATCTAGATAATTGTCAGTGACAGTAAGTGTCACACTTACTGTAGATAGAGACTAAGTATACAAATATTTATCAAAATAAAATTATAACCAATAAAGTGAAAGCTCACGTCTACTCGTATTAGGTACAGGACCTGGGCGACCGAGCTTTGCACGGGTGAAAAATAGCTAAAACAGTTTTTCTCAGATATGATACCTCGTAAGCTCTTATATTCCAAATTTCGTCCGAATCGTTGGCCATTTCTGAGATCGCTTGGATAAATAAATAAACTGAGAAATATACAAGATTAGCGCGTTTAAAAGTATACGATAAGAAGCAAGAACATTGACCTATAATAAGTATAACATATGTACGAACAGTGCCTAATAGAATATGTCAAAATATATGGAGCAAACTGACATTAGAAAATACGTTCCAATATGCTAATAACGCCTCTTTATAACGAAGGCGAAACTTTTTGACGAGGCCATTTTTCTCCGGCTGATTGTGAATCCTTCCATTGATAAGAAGCATTCTTCACCTTCAATAGTTTAGACTGTTCGCTTCACTATAGTCCAGAGTCCAGATTGGAAAACTCACAATAATATCTAGTTAAGAAGAAGTTCTATCCGTAACCCGTGCCGCCGGGTTACGGATAGAACTTCTTCTTCTCTTCTTGTATTTAAGAGCTCTTGTCGGTGGAGTAACCGCCATGTCCTTCGATCCTGTGCCCGGAAGAAGAATGGGAAGAGATAGACCACGCTTAACCTACTCTGACCAGCTGAAGGAAAGAGCAAATGTCCCGTCTTATTACGGATAGAACATATGATAATATTTTTCCAATGGTCAATGGTCTACACACCGGTCAAGTGGACAATTTAGATTGGTGACAAACGTAACGGTGTGTACTCATTTACGCGGAGTCGCCTCACTCGCTGTGATTCGGAAAGGAAACTTATCTCTCTAAGTTTTAGTTTCAATTTCGATCACACTTCGTGCAGACGGCAAAGGCTTATGAGGGTCGATTGTTGACATGACTTTTGTGCTAATAAAATTAGTTAGGACCTGTGCTGTGCTGTACAATATAACCTGTTTGCATAGAAATTTCGACTAGAGTCGTCTTCGCCTTCTTAAAAGCTAAAACTCTAGTAACTGTCTGCCGACAGATTTCATAGAAACTTTTAAAACAATGCATCATAATTCCCACACCATAATAGTCTACTTTCGCAATGCGCAAACAACTTACAACTACTTATAGTCATGTTTTACTTACTTTTCTGTGGGTATGGGTAGGAAGAGTTCGGGGCAGCAAGTGGATAAGCATTTGAGAGCTCAAAATATAAATTATCTATGTATAGCACGACACAACTTAGAAGGCGCGCGGATTAAGCAAAAAGAGACTGCGTCAACGGCTTAAGTGCTTCGCCGCACGCCTTCTAAGTTGAGTTCTGCTATACACACTTTTAATTCTCCAAGCAGTAAGAGCATGTCTTTAAGTGCTATTTATATTTGCGTCCCACTGCTGGGTACAGGCCTCCTCTCATCACGAGAGGGTTTGGGCTATAGTCCCCACGCGGGCCCAGTGCGGATTGTGGACTTCACACACATCTTTGAATTACTTCGCAGATGTGTGCAGGTTTCCTCACGATGTTTTCCTTCACCGAAAAAGCTCAGGGGAAACCTAAAAAACGTTAATTAGTCTGATCCATAATAAGATTTTTCCGAAACGCTAACAAGTTACAAAACCACGTCTGTACACGCATGATTTACATTCCACAGCTCGTAGCGGGTTGATAAATCTGATACCATTTACATACGCGTAATTACGCCGGGGAAAAAAACGATTGACGTCCGTGCCGGGGCAGCATCAACCTTCCATTAAAATGCCTGCACCTATGGTGTGGACAATGGGCCCCATAAAAGTACAACGCACCTTAGCGGTAACTTCATCACTCAATAACAAAATATTGCGTTGAACTCATCTAGAATTACCTACAGTATATTTTTTCGGCGACTACCCCATCCATAAACCCTGGCTGGGAAGCAGACGTGTTTTCGTAAACAAAAACGTAAATTCTAATATTGATAAATTGAGGAAATCCAAATTCATTATTGGACATTTTAGCTAGCAGCATCAGCATCATTACGACTCTACCTCATTTCAAGTTTAGAAAAAAAAAACACGTTCAATGATCCTGTCCCTACTTATAGCTAATCGTTCCGTTTATTGAAGATATAATTTTACGAAGCAATAAACGTAAGTAGGTACATTTTCATAAAATATAAAAGGGTTTTAAAATAACTAGTTGCATTAATTCCGTGACCGGAGCTTGTCTAAAGTGCTCTCAAAGTTAGTGTACTGGCTCGTGCCAGGAATGCGAGAAAAAGTTGACGGCATTCAACGTTGGCGCTACAGACACACAAATTGTCGAGAGATTGCAGATGATGGATGTATTGTATGAAGTTCCTCACAAAGGTTTACATGGAACAATAATTTATTTAAGTCCTAAAGGCATCACTAGTCAACCATGAGACCAAACAGAGAGAGAATCATTCAAGGTAAATAAATAAATAATTTTGCATACAATGTGCAAAATTGAACCTATTACTATTACAATATGCAAATTGACACTAACACTAAGGGCTTTTTGTCTGCTATTATGTACCTACGCTGTAGTGTCAGCAGATACACTAAAATTAATCTCAGTTATGAATCACAAAAACAATCATGTGAACAGTATAAAATATGTTTGATACGTTTAATGGCAGGTTTGTTCCCATAAAAGTCACTTCTACGTTGTAATTGGAGCACGCGATAGGCCTATCAATCAGAGGGAATTAAAAATTACTTCATTGTGTCGTAACTGTCGGTTTCAACGTGCCTGATTTAATTAAAATAGAGGGCGATGAACTCGGTGAAAAAACCTCAAATCTCCGTCTGCGAACGGTTGGTGCTTAATTGTACACGAATTATTGTTATTTGTGCTAAAAACTTCTGCCCGCAGCTGCAGTAATTCTGTTAAATACTGCTAATAATATCGTGGCTTTTACAACTACAGAGATATAATATCGCTGCTCTCGTTGTTATAAATGAGTAAGTACTAACCTTTTATTTAAAAGTAAGAAATCGCCACAACACAGTCTCACTACTGGGAAAAAGCGTCCCATGAAACGGTCAAATAAGACGAAAACTTATTTTCGAAGTCAAACCTAACAGTTAAAACACATTTCAGTTAACAGTGAATACTTACTGTATCTGCTGCTTATTTTTATGAGGACAGGCTTTTAAGCGTTAGAACATTTAGAACTTGTACTAATCCAGTAGGTAACTATACACACAGTAACTGGGGGTCTATTCGCGAAAGTAAATAGAGTTTACTTTCCAGCCGGCCATACTCAAAAAGAGCCGGAAAATATAGATTCTCCCTTATTACTTAAGCGAAAGGAATCGCCTATCTCACTTTTAAATACTGTATTGGGATAATATCCCACAGAAATTCTCGCTAAACGGGAGATAATGTATCATTACGTCGAAATCCCATATTCCAATTTAAAGAACTGAAAAGACCCCCTGACAAGTGTTTGCGCACCTGCGCGCGCGCCGCTCAGCCCTTTGCGCCTGTTTACCGTGCCCTTATCTCTTCCTTATGGCCAACACTAGAGATTACGTGACAATGTGGGTCCGTCATTGTTTCCACACATAAATGGACCAAACCATAACGTGTACGTAGGCTAAGCTATTAATGCCTCGTCTGTTAGTCCCGATTCAAACCAATCGCTCATTTCCTCGTGAGACTAATTATACATATATCAACTCTATTATCAGATTTTAACCTTAATACTATAAGAACAAAAGTTCTGAAAGGACTGTCGCCAGTGGATAATGAAACGTTTGTAAACTTTATTCAATCTAAGCAAGTTTACTTTGCTCCCAATCACTGTTACTCTCTGTAAACTTTTGTTATGACAACTTGGCCCCGATCGGAACTATGTATAGATTTCTAAAACGTTTTTGATCGTTCTCGCTCCGACAAATTTGAATACCTTTATAGTCTAGTAAACTTCGGATTGAATTCGAACAAGAGTAAAGAAAATGTTGTTATTATTGTTTTTCACAGAACTGCACCAGAAGGAGGCTTGTGTTTTTCGAGTGTAGTGTATGAATGTATATTTCTTTGGCACTCTGTGTAGCCTAAACGGCTTGATGGATTCTAGCTTTTGAGGTGTCGTTAGATTCGTCTTAATTGTGAGAATGACACTGGTAATCTAAATTAAGTAAGTTATAGGTTTTTCAAAAGTTATTATAAGTATGTATTTCTATTCATCATTCATTCATCGTAAACAAGAACATCAAAGGAACTTTAATACATGTACATGTATTAAATAAATATAACATATGTAACGTACATTAACAAACATACCTACGTAAGAGATACAAGTAACCAAGCCAAGCACAACCCATTCCCATAAACTGTTACTTAAAATTCTGGTATTTACATATCCGTGATAACGTAGTGGCACCAATGATCGACACTTTAAGGAGATAGTGGGCTTCTTTATAAGATTAAAGGTCATTTAGTCATCTTTAAACCAAAAGTAACGATTGAGTATGGTAAGGTATATTCTTGAGATAAGAATAGGATGTATTATTTTTATTAACTATACACGGACTAGAAAAAAAACCCAAAAAAGGAAAAAGTATATAAATCTCCAATCATCGACACCGAATCTCCAGTAGTCAACACCCAGTCATCGACAGTTGCCACTTACCGACACCCAGTTATCGACTGTTGATTATAATGTGTATCTGCCAAATCACCACCTGCTTAATGGGTCATGAAAATAAAATTAACTGTTTAATAAGTACCTATTCATTTAATGTCCACAGTACAACATCCATATCTAAAGTGTATTAATCATACAAATACACACATACACACTTTTGTAACTATAATAAAAAAGGTCAATATAAGTAACAAATAATTCTCAAAAAGTTAAAATTGCAAAAATCAACAATATTTACTGTAAAGTTATTCTTACTTAACTAATTATTAAATATTTATTAGTAATCAAATCTCTCTTTCAGTTCGTAATCAAATATCTATTTGGAAACAATGTTTCCTAACCATTTTCGTTATAATTATGAATTATTATAACTATATAACAATCATTCATACATAGTAGTAACAAGGTAACTAAGTACCTTGTCCTAATATAGTTTCTGCAGTGTATCTTAACTTGTACTAAATTCAATCAAAAACATAACAGACAACGTAAATGAGATCTTTTTTCAATATATAAGTTTTTGCGCATATACATACCTACCTACGAGATCTTTTTGTAGTAAATATTATTTAGTTACTTTTTTATTAATTATAAGAGATCCTTTTATAAAGATTAACTACCTAAGCACTTATTATATGAGATCTGTTTTAAAAGCCATACATATTTGGCAAATATTTATCCATTTCAGGAATTCTATAAAACCCTCTCTTGTTTAAACATATAGGTTCTTTTATCACTTCCATTATTTCCTTGAACTTATAGAAAATTTTATCGGGCGGGTTAGGCCATTTAAAGGAATTTCCAGTAGTCAATGTCATTGTACTTATTTCGTACTCGTTCTTTCTCAAGCTTTCTATCTTACCAGGAAAATACTCCCCTTCATACTTAATTATTACGAAATTTCCTATAGAAAACTTCCTGTTTTTATTTGGTTTAGTTACTTTTGAAGATGCAATTTTACTTAAGGGCAAATTCTCTAGATCCGAGTCTATAAAATCACAGTCTATTTGATTCTTTGTTTTTGTAATTTTTTCGCTTTCTGGTTCTTTCTCTTGGTCATCTTCTAAATTATAACTAATATCACTTTCAGCGTATGAAATCTCCACATCTGACTCTTCTGAAATCGAATCTTCTTGAACAGTTTTCTTAGTTTTCTTAATCTTGCTTTTATTTTTCTTTTCATTGGTTAACTGTTCTTTTAATTTCTTTTTTTCTATTCTCTGTCTAGCTCTTTCGTCTTTTTCTTGCTGTTTTTTTATTTTTCTCAATTTCCTTTTTCTCGTGATATTCTTTCCAAGCTTTGCTTGTTACGGTTGATGGAATTTTCTCTCGTTTCATTCTCTTCTTATTACTAACCATGCAATTTTCCGGCCAAAACAAACTCCTTTTAAAAGGAGATGGTACAATTACTCCTAAAACTTTTTCCAAAGACTTTTGTGGTGTTGTGTACTGTGGTTCCATAGTACTAATGATAGGTTGTTGAGATAGGTTATTTCCTTCAGGGAAACTGGATGAAGATGAAGGATTCGGTGGTGAAAGTGCTCGATCGAGTAATGTATTAACTGTGGAGTTCTTATCAGGTTGTTGCCTTTGAAGATCTCCTGTTACATCAGCTGAACCCGTGGGTGAAGTAAGTTCCGGTATTAAAACAGATTGGTTAACAGTATCAGTCTTGGGGATATCGTTAGGTTGTTGCATTAGAGGATTTGCCACCAAAAGATGGCAATTGGAATTGCCATCTTTTGGTGGATTTTCCGTCTGCATGCTGTTGAAGTGCATTTCTTCAGTTTCTGTAGGCACAGCTTCACGGGCATCTGATGGTATAACCATTGCTTCATCGGTTACAATAACATCGTTCGTTTGAACAGTGGTTACATCATTTGACGGATACCTGGCCTGTTCCAATGTGTCTGATGTTGTCGGAGCATTCGCCGAACTTGAATGACACAACGCGTCTTCGGATTTGTTTTTGGCCCAAATCAAATATAAAGCCTCGTCTTCATCGGGGATTTCTCTTTCCAGTGTGTTTCTATTTTCAAAGTATAATTTATTGAATTGTTGTAACTTTTGAGCTGAGAACACGTTTACGATTTCACGTTCTAAATACTTCATAAACTCTTTCTGCATTGGATTGGTTTTAGTTGTGGTTTCTATTTCGGTTTTAGATATTTTAGACATATCGATGTAATCAGGTCCAAATGGAAAAAGGCCCCCCGCTCGGAATCCGTTTTGGATACAATCTTGTGTTACATTTGTGAGAGCTTTTTGCAACACTGGGGCAAAGTTCTCTTTTCGAAGAATTTTGCCCAGGTTCTCCATTTTCCATTGCGTCACGGCTTTTTTCCAATGAGCTTTGAGTGGTCTGAATACTGACAAGTCCATCGGTTGTAGAAGATGCGTAGAATTTGGGTACAAAGCAACGATTACAATACCATTTTCGGAGCAAAAATTTGATAAATGAAGCGTCAGGTGTGATTTGTGGCCATCCACAAAAAACAAGATCGGTTTTTCAATATTATTTTGCTCCAACCAAGGATTGAAGACATTAGTCATATATTCATAGAATGTGCTGCTACACATCCACCCACTCTCCGATTTACCTATTGCCCATTCATCGGGAACACTGACAGCGATAGTTGAAGGAATTCGTTCATAATTAAATATGATCATTGGAGGGGCTAGGTCTCCAGCTGCATTTCCAGTTATTAGGACAGTAAGATTATCCTTTTCATCACCGCAGCTGCTGTATGGGTGTTTATCTCCTTTTTTGGCAAGTACACGACCAGGTTCAGGTGACAAGAAGAACGCGGTCTCGTCTGCGTTGAATATTCTGTGTGGGTCGTTTAAAATAGTTTTATAGTTATTTTCATCCAAATAACTTTCTATCTCAGTAAACCAAGTTCTGATGTTATTTTCAGACACATTATCTCGAGCTCTTGACAAGTTGTCTGGTACTTTTTGTGTCAAGTTTGGATGTCTCTTCATGAACGACTGAAACCACTTCTTGCTGGGCCTACTGTTTGTAAAAGGATTTGGTCTGTTTTGATTAATTATTATTTTTTGCACACTGTCTAATAGCGAATCTTTTGTCAGTGGAATATGTCTTTCATATAAAGCTAATATCCACTTTTCCAAAATGTCTTCCTCCCCTTTAGTTAAAACTGTGCTCGGCCCCATAGCGCAACCCATTGTTGTTTTTCCCGAAATTTTATCATGGAGCGTAATCCTAGGTACTCCGAACGTTTCGCAGCAACTGCAATCTTTTCGCCATTTTTAACAGCTTCTACAGCTTTTTCTAACTGCTCGGGAGACTAATTTTTTCTCGGAGCCATCTGTAAGAACCAATCATCGACATATATTATTCCCCAATAATCGACACTTGTCGATTACTGGTGGCTCGACTTTGATTAGTTTACTTCAAATATCTCCTAAATGCAAAAAGTAATAAGAACTATATTCGGTTGTCAAATGAAAAATGTTTCAAAAAATTATTATCGACACGTGTCGATTATTGGAAAAGTTAGTTTGTGAAAACCAGTGATCGACACCAACATTTTACTAATATCAAAATAACCTTAAAATTTCGTTATAACAAAAATGGATCCTATAGTTCTTATAGTAACCCGTGAAAAAGATAAAATTCAAATAAGTTACAATACAGTAGTGTAATTAACAAAAAATGTACTCACTTCCTTAAGGATTTCACTAAGAAATGTTGTTATTTTCACCGGTACTCCAGCCGCAATCAGATGTTATACCGCCATTTTCAAAACAAAATGGCGGATTTTGCTTAAATGTCAATGGGAGCCAGTCAAAAGTGTGCTATCTATGGTACAGTGTTGCCATATTAAGAAATCGATTTCTTACTCTTATTTTATTGAATCAAAAAATAAAGTGTTGGTTATTGGTTCTTGTCGGTCATTGGTGCCACTACGTTAAGTATAAAGTGACGAGTGATAAGTATGCTAACTAAAAGTTAATGCTGAAAATCAACACCTTTGTAAGTACATACATTTGCAATTATTGCGCTTTCGCGCCTGTAAAGCGACCTGTTTGCCTCGCCTACAGTGCGAGCAGGACAAAAAACGGGCATCGTTAGTTCCAAACGATTATCTTTGAACAGGTGCACGTGTGCTTACAGAAGTTATTTCACTATCGGCCATTCTCCTCACGTTCGCAGTGTTTACACTTGACAAGGCGGATGAAAGGCTTTCATGTACACTGTCTGTCTGTCCCTCTCGTGATGAGAAGAGGCCTGTGTCCATGGGACGTTAATAGGCTGGAAACTCTACTTAAAATTCTGGTGTTTACATATTGTCGAGTCTCGAGTAGGAAGTACAATAATAATACCTACTGTCACTTTGTCTTTCTCTCTTTCTCTCTAGTTCCTTCGCTACCCAAAACAGTAGGTAGATTAATACATTCGTGACGCAATCAACGAACTCAGAAATCCCAAATGAAATATTTCTGGCAATGATTTTGGAGGCCATTCCAGAAACAATCAAGGTGTGGTGATAAATAGTCTCGTTACGTTCTGGACTTGGTATTATTTCCATCTATGCCATTAACAAAGCGACATTATTACCAGTGGAGAGAGGTGTTTTTTCTTCGTGTGCTGGATGAGATAAGAGTTGATAAAGGCGAAATGGAAGCTCGTTAGCTTGATGGAGGTGCGCGCGCGCTGTGAGATTAATATACGGAGTGAACCTTGCAACTGGTAGTCCGCAGTTTAATCCTTTCTTTTAATATTTAGTCAAACGTTAAAGAGACCAATGTAACTCTTTTTACTGTTGTGGAAATTATGAATAGTGGCTTCGAGTTACAAATTATCACGAGAATCAGTTAGCAAATGCGACCTGTGCAGGAGAACAATACATCCGGAGCTACGAAAGCAATTTTGGCCAAGTTGAAAAGGAGGCGATTCGTTCGCTCTTTTAAAAATGCAAACTTCAACAGTCCTTATATGTACTTACATACATGATATCATCACGCCTATGTTCCCTTGCGGGGTAAGCAGAGCGTTAGTGACCTTCAAGGTTACATCACGCCACCTTTGACAAAATTTCTAGGGTAATGGGATCATCAACATTGGCATGTAGTAACAAGTTGTCAGCGCATCGTGGCATTACCAATACCCACGCGTCTCTTTGCTGTTACAGTATGCCGGGAATCGAAATCTTATGATTTCTTATTAGGAACCATAAGACCTCGAATGCGTTGCTTTACCTGAGGCCTAAGATGGAATGCCTCTGTGCCAGCAATTTCACCAACCCAGACGGACCCGGCACCAGGTCCCACCACATTGATTGGCGGATTACAGGATAGGAAAAGGAAATGGAAGGAACATGGACAATGCAGACGGGATGTCAGGGGGGTGGACAGGAATTAGGTGAGGATACTATTATCTCGGAATCTCGGAAGGAACAGTATGAGACAACAGTATTTCAGGAAGCAGGGTTCGCTTACCCGTGTACTATCAGCAAACTAAACTGTCCTTATGAGATAACTAATTTACCGATTAATTTAGCTTTTTGCTATGGCGTGATTGGAAGTTTTCAATTTAAACCCGTTGATATCTAATATATGAAGTCAAAATCACAACCACATACTTATATTGTAGTAATGTGATTTCCTTGTATATCGGAATAAAAAGTATACTCTATGTTATTAAAATGTGTAGGTATCGTGTAGGCATCTAGTCTGTATCCATACCAAATCTCATCAAAATTTGTTCAGTAGTTAAAGCATCAACAAATAACAAATATTTTCACAGAAAACTTTTACGTTTATAATATTAATAGGGTAATCCGATTTAGATTCGGATTTCGAGCACGTACGAAGAACGAAGTACACAGCCCGTAAGGTTATAAAAGTTGGATAAGTAGCACAGCCTTAGCATACCATATCGGATCAAGTGCTGAATTTAAAATGGTCCCATCGCACCTTTTAAATTTAAAGTACCCATAACTTTGTATGTGTTTTATTTGTTATCTGTGTTGGTATGTATGAGTTTGAAATTCTACTTATATCCCTAATTCCCCCTTCTATTAACTTTATATAGCACTAGCTTCTGCCCGCGACTTCGTCCGCGTGGAATTTGTTAATAGCCTTCCCGCGAGAACTATGCATTTCCTCGGGATAAAAAGTAGCCTATATGTTGACCAGTGTTATAAACTACCCCCATACCAAATTTTGTTTCAATCCGTCCAGTAGATTTCGAGTTAAATCCGGACATACATACATACATACAGTTTTTTTTTTTAAATTGTTATTTTGTGTTCAGTATCGTTCATATAGTCCCTTTGACTTGATAGTTTCTTTTAATTTTCAATTTTCAGGCGCGACTTGTACAGAATTATTATTTATTATATGTATAGATTTTTCCTTTTTTTTCTCTGATTCATTGATCTCTTATGAATAAATAGTTAAGTGCCAAAATTCATTATTTAGGTAATAGCAGACTGGTTTAAAGAATGTTTTAGTGAACTCATCAATCATTTCCTTTTTACTGGACAATAGGCAGGTAATCTAACAGTAGGTAATCTGCATAACGTGTTTCTTGAAAGTGTTTGTAATCTAGGATTATAATTTATTTTTTCCCGTTCCCGTGGGAATATCGGGAAATCCTTTCTTAGTGCTCCCCTACGCTCCCCAAGGAACCAGCATGCCAAATTTCAGATCTCTACGATGTTTCCCGCGACTTCGTACGCGCCTAAACATTAAAATGTAAAAATCCCATTTTTCCCGTTCCCGTGGGAATATCGGGAAATCCTTTCATAGTGCTCCCCTACGTTCCTCAAGGAACCTGCATGCCAACTTTCATCTCTCTACGATGATCCCCGCGACTTCGTACGCGCCTAAACATTAAAATGTAAAAATCCCTTTTTTTCCCGTTCCCGTGGGAATATCGGGAAATCCTTTCATAGTGCTCCCCTGCGCTCCCCAAGGAACCTGCATGCCAAATTTCATCTCTCTACGATGATCCCCGCGACTACGTACGGGCCTTAAAATGTAATAAACCCATTTTTTCCCGTTCCCGTAAGAATTACGGGAAGTCCTTTCGTAGTGCTCCCCTACGCTCCTCAAGGAACCTGCATGCCAAATTTTAGCTCTTTAAGATGATCCCCGCGATTACGTACGTGCCTTAAAATGTAAAAAAAAAACATTTTTTCCCGTTCCCGTGGGAATTTCGGGAAGTCCTTTCTTAGTGCTCCCCTACGCTCTCCAAGGAACCTGCCTGCCAAATTTCAGATCTCTACGATGTTTCCCGCGACTTCGTACGTGCCTAAACATTAAAATGTAAAAATCCCTTTTTTTCCCGTTCCCGTGGGAATTTCGGGAAGTCCTTTCTTAGTGCTCCCCTACGCTCCCCCAGGGACCTGCATGCCAAATTTCAGATCTCTACGATGTTTCCCGCGACTTCGTACGTGCCTAAACATTAAAATGTAAAAATTCCTGTTTTTTCCCGTTCCCGTGGGAATTTTGCAAAATCCTTTCTTAGCGGATGCTTACGTCATAACATCTACCTGCATGCCAAATTTCAGCCCGATCCGTCCAGTGGTTTGGGCTGTGCGTTGATAGATCACTATATCAGTCAGTCAGTCAGTCAGTCAGTCAGTCACCTTTGAGTTTTATATATTTAGATGCGTGTCAAACATGATAAAATAACCCGAGGTAAATCCTTTTTTTCTAAAAGTCGGCAACGCATTGGGGACTGGAGAAGCTGGTTTTTACGGGCGGCACTGATTACTGATTACTAAAAATGTTTGCCCACCTATATCTTGAAAAAAATGTATTTGCTAACTGCAGACAATAATAAATATGGCTTACAAGTAGAAAAATGACGCTGACGAAGAAGTAAAGTTATTTTTTGTTAGTTACCCTAAAATAAATGGGGTGTAACAATGAAAGGTGTTAAAAAATATGTTCGTTTGATACGGTTTTTCGCATCCACTTGTTTTACTCGTACGCTTATTCTATTCCATACAAGTCCATGGTCCACCTGTTGTAGGGAACATCTGTCGATACCATTTCAATATTTCACGCGAGCTATTAGTAGACTCGTGCGCATCGTTATTCAAATTTAATTTTAATTAAATGTCAGCCGTGTAATTAACATTTGTAATGCTGGAAAGGTGCAGTGTAGACGAAAATAAAATTGTATAGACTTTTGTACATTTTGCACGTCTGTCCGTCCATTTAGGTACTTGAGACTGGAACTATGCAACTAAGTTGCTATAAAGCAGTCTGGAGTCTCTAGCTACCTGTAGAGTATAGAAGCTAAAATATTTACTTATTCGTATTTCAGTTTTACTATTCTTTTAGTAGGCAAGTGGTTATCGTCTTCTAGAGACATTTGCAAAATCAGAGACATAAACAAGGCGTGGCCGTCCATAATTAATGAGTCTTTTTAAAATCCTTACGTTGAAATGTAGGCAGAAAATCTCAGCAGGAAGTTCATTCCAAATGCCAAATGTGAGCTCCAAAATCGTTTTAGAGAATCGGCGCGTAGAGAGCATCATTATTTTCTCCATTTATATAATTTATATGTGGCAGTTCTAGGGACCCCAAATCTTAACATGACCCCCCAAAATCTTTGTCTGGGACCGCGCCTATAATTAATCGTTTTAGTATATTTGCATTTTCTTCTCCCTAGTTGGCATAGTATAATGGATAGCCACATAGAGTATTTCAATCCACTGCGTGTATCGCTTTAATAAATACTGTCAATATTTTCAGAGAAGAAGGTTTTTCCCCGCGCAGCTGCGCAGGCGCTGGCGACATTCCCTCGCGCGCCGATATTTCCTCACCGCGCTTCTTCATTGATTCTTCCAATAACAATGAATATTTATGACTTTGACATCGTTCATTATTCTGTCGATCACTATCAAAGTGCTTTTATAGCTTCATTTTATTCAACAAGCCTTTAGTCTTTATCCCAATGAGTGGGCATTGTATACCAGTTTCCAACACGGACTGTATAATTATATTGCACAGCGAGTCACGTTTTATGATATTATATTTTGTATGAAAACAGTTTTAACGTTTTTTGTGTAAGTAACACAAGCTACTACAGCGAATGCCTTTTCATGAGCACACTGCAGTCTGCAAGAATCTAGATTGTGACAATCTAACAATCTACACTATTACTGTTTACTTAAATGCTTAAGCTCGTGTTTGGAATAGTTCAAATGACTATAACCAATTAAGTATAATTTTCTTGCGTTAGCGCTAGTAAAACTTTATAGGTATGTACAGGTAGTTGCATTACATTCCCGTAAAGATGTCCCTAAAGAATATTCATGCAAACACACATTAATGGTGAAAACTACGATGCATTTCAGAAAACAATGTCTTCTTCTGCATACATAGACAATCGCCATCCCACATAAAATATACGATAGATCGCTTTTCGATCTCGTAAAAAAAACAGCTTAATATTATAATTCGTTATCGTCCCGGTCGGTTGAACTTGGACTGTTATTCAAATCGCAGCCGGTTCGCACCTTTGGTTGGTCCAATCTTGGGGCCAACTCTCTTACAACTAGTATAATGGTTTTGAGTCGCATTGGCTCAAATGTTGGAACCAACTCGAGGTGTTTAAGCCGAGTGGAACAATGAGAGGCGCGAGGTGGGCGCCAAGACGGTAGCGTCACGGGTCGCCGCCTCCGGAAGGAACCTTATCGTGGGAACCGTGGGAACAGACATACACGCCCTCCTTATATCCACCTGCGACTGCTTAATTAATGAATAATTAGCGCGTTCGGAGTTAGCACGGAGATAGGACAAATTTGACAGGTGTCTGCCTCGACTTATGTACAAGTAGGATACCGTAACTTTCATACACACATCCTTGAATTACTTCGCCGAGGCGTACAGGTTTCCTCACGATATTTTCTTTCATTGAAAAGAACAGTGGTGAATTCAAATTGAATTTCGCACATACCTAAGTAAACTCAGATGTGCGAGTCGGATTTGAACCCCCTACCCCCTGCATGAGAGGTGGAGGTGGAGGTGGAACCACTAGCCCACCACGGCTTTCCCATATCTACTGATGAATGTTATGGGTTTAGTCCGAGTACCTAATTACCTAAAATCAAATGCCATTGAGTACAGCTGCTAAGTTCTACTAAACAAAACAACCTTTCGTATCAAGGCGATTGCTGCATTTTGCTAAGCAGTTGAATCGTCTAGTTCACGATCCGAAACGGGGAGAGAAACTTACATTGGATATCTTAATTATTTCAGTAGACCGTCAATCCCAGATCCCACGCGCCGTAATGGCTACTTTACTCGCGAGTCATTTTATTGCATTTTTAATAAGCAGTTTTGTGGGTGCACCCGTCACGGTCCATGGTTTAATTGTCTTCGCGAAGTAACCTTTGACCGCCACAGTCGGCTACAGCCGACAAAGCTTGCACCGAAAAATATATTTAAGATCGTGTGCGTATTGCTCAAATTGTAACTAGGTACGTTTGCAATTGGCGTGGTGGTCAAAGACTTAAGAAACTGACAGAATTCATCACAACAACGTCATTCACCTTTACAAGTGGAAAATATAATTTCAAATTGAATTAAGATTTCTGTTTTGATACTTTCGATAATTGTATAACGGTCAACGGACGACCAAACATGTAATATATTGATAGTTATTGTCCGTTGATGAACTTTCTAACCCTAGTTTTAGACTTCATTGTCGGCAAAACCAAATATTGGGGTCATACTGTCTGCTTAAATTTTTGAAAGCGCCTTTTATAAAAGAAGTAAGTACCTACAGAATGTTCATCGTTATATTTTTATGGCTGCCTTTTATGGAACCCTTTTTTGGGTTTTAAGGCAGTATGCTATGGTTGTTTGGGTGCTGTTTTGCGTTTATTTTTCCTACGGCCAGTTAAAAACAAACAACGGTAAAATAAACGCTAGGATCACGTCATGCCAATTTGCTGAGCGACTAAACTTGCGTCATCGTACCTATAATTTTATATCAATTTCGTCGTGTGTGTCCGGAAATGTATTATCAAGCGTTTCCATAGCATTTGACCGCTTCTCCAACTCAAGCGGAAACACTGATGCTTAAATAATTTAGAGCATAATTCTAACTGTGATGTTTACAATGGATTGTGGAAACCTTG
This sequence comes from Aethes cnicana, assembly GCA_963971205.1. Classification (NCBI taxonomy): domain Eukaryota; kingdom Metazoa; phylum Arthropoda; class Insecta; order Lepidoptera; family Tortricidae; genus Aethes; species Aethes cnicana. The sequence continues at coordinate 4,287,544 of OZ020280.1, read as the reverse complement.
AATTATTTTGTCTTTAACTATTCGGCTCTATCACTGCCACCCAACTTGAAATGTCTTTAAATAAGTAAGTAAAGGGTTACGTACTCGTAATAGCGACAAACTAGGTATAAGCTTCATATGCCTATGTAGCGTTTCTTACAGTTCCTGTAGTTTTAATGCAAAGTGGAATAAATAAACACTTAACTAATTACGTATAATCAAACTGAAAAGAAAGAGTACTTATACCATTGTAACACATGTTCATAGTATTTATACTGAATCTATAATTTGTTAGCCTATTTATACCAGGTATTTATTTATCTGCTCTATAATTAAAAGTACTGATTCCTGGTTATAATGAGGCATGACCCCTGTCTTAAAGCCGTATTACTCGCTCCACTGACTGCCGGTCGAGTCAAGTGTGGCGTGTACGCGTCAATACGCCAATGCCTTTACAAATTAAGTGTCATCAGGTTAACCTATACAGGTCAATAACCATTCTGTACATCTTCAAACAGTTCAAACTCAATACTCTTGTGGTGTTCGAATAATCGGTTCCGTTGTATTTAATTGCACGACTTCCGTATCATATGTCAGTTCACACGCGCCATTTCCATTCTCAGTACATATTTATTTACCTACCTTCTTTACTCTGCACGAACTCATTTTACCTCTTAGCTTTTCGAAGAACCGAACCAATTGTGGTTATATTAGGTATAAGTTTACCCCGCGGCGTGTAGACTGTAGAACAAAGTTGAACCGTAAATTGAGGCGAGTTATTGTAAGCGCGCGGGTTGTCGTGCTCTCTGAACCACGACCCGACCCGCTGAGTCACCCTTCCTGGCCGTCTTCAAGGATTCGGGCCTCCTGTGACTAACCGCCACAAAAAACCGCCATTGTCCATTGTGAAACTTTACTTACGGTTGTAACGAACACGCTTCCAATTTTCACCGTAATTTTATAGCTCGGTAAATTATGGCGGCTTTAAATAGTTAGGAGTTAGGCTGATTACTGATGACGTTTATTGACGCTTGACTCGACTCGTGCCTAATATTACAACGATTCTTGGTAACGTTATGGTCATCGAACGGTGAGATCACTTCTTACTTACAGAAAACACACTAAAAAACGATAGAGCCTACCTTTTACGTATGAGCTTGCTGTGTAGGTTTACTTATACCTACGTTCACAAGATCTTGACCAATTGTCAGTGCCGCTGTAGGTAATTGAATTGCTTATAAATAGAGCGATTATAAGTCGCATTTATTCGATGTGGGTAATATAAATTCTATGCTAGAATAAAAATTAATACAGTCATTTAATAAAATGAACCCATTATTAAACATAAGTTGCGCCTGAGGTGCAAAGTTGCGATCTGAACGTCAAGGCTCAGCCATGCATGCGGAATCATTTGTTTTACTCCAGAAAAAGTTTAATTCCTTAAGAGAAGTCGGCTTAGCATACAGTCGAGACGTGTGGGAACGGCAGCGAAGCACGACCGACTTGTCTTGGCCAACGATCTAATTACTACGTTTACCAAGGGACGGTCATAGGGCAGTCGAGGAACCTGCTATTGTCAGAGGATGAAGCGCAAGCTGCAATGAGGAAGCTCAAATCGAACCCTCCGCTTTTGTCAAACGCAATTTTATTGTTTCTGATGTCTTTATTACTTGAGCCAGATGCATGCCCGTAATATAGGAGGCGTAGATGGGTTCCAGTTAGGTTAATGTCATGTTATTACGCGTTGACCATTCGCCTCTCGAAATAGAACTTGACTAGGAAGGTTACCCTTTAAGCAAATTCGATCAAGCTGAAGAGATTCATGCTCAATTGTTTCCATAATGTAGCAATAGATTTGTAACAAATTGATTGATATTATGGCGTGTTTTGCCACAAACCACGCGGTCTAACTGTGGGACCGCGGTCGCTTCACGCTTCCCGCTTCCACTGAAACTTTGAGCCATTTTTATGTTTTTGCGGTTACGTAGACCTTTCTCATGGGTTTATGATATGGGAAAATTAAAAGGCGTGAAAGCGGACTGTTGTTGTTTCAAAAACTAGGTACTGTGTTCATTGGGTGGACATTTTATATGATTGAAGTGTCATTCAATAATTCAATATTCAACAATTGTGTACCTACCTACTTCAAAATGATTGTATAGAAGTTAATGTACGTATGTTTAGGTATATTTATTACTCTTTGACATTTATAAGATCAAAGATTTATTGAACTGGAACATTTCATGTACCAACACTTTAAGATGCGCACGCGTCTATCGATCTCGTTCACGCGTAGGACGCAGGTCGCAGCAGGACGTAAACCTTTAAATCATTGACGTAATAGGAGAGCAACGGTACACTTGCCTAATACGTCTTGAATTCTTGATATCAATAAGATCCTGCGTCCACGAGCGTCTTGGACGTCGCCGCGAGCGTGCGTGTGCGCAGCGTACCCGCGATCGCCGTGAGAATTGTATCCCAGTCGCGGTTCACGGACTCCTTATTTACCTATAATGCGACTTATTACGTACAGGAGTTCTTTATTGTTTTATTGCGTTATTATGCCTTTTTGTTTACTCGATTATTCATTCCTTTTGAGGGATCTAATTGTAATAGCTAAGTGGAGATCGTCTTGAATTGTTTTTGCTTGCTCATGCTCAGTCGTGAAGCGTCTATGTAGGTAATATTGTAATTTAAGAGTAGGTATAATGCTATCAGCTTACTTGGTATGATGATATTTGAAAATATATTAGGTACTATTACTAGGTATATTCATTTGGTAAGTTTGGGGCTAGGTTAGTTTGTATGAAATGGATCAAGATATTTACCTATGACGGCCGGATTGGTCCAGTTGGCAGTGACCCTGTCTTCTGTTCCGACGGTCGCGGGTTCGAGTCCCGCTCAGGGCAAACTTTGTGTGATGAACACGAATGTTTGTACTCGAGTCATGGATGTTTAGTATTTATATATGTATGTATTTCTCTATATAAGTATTTATATATAGTTGTCTAGCACCCATAGTACAAGCTTTGCTTAGTTTGGGGCCAGGTCAATATGTGTGAAATGTCCCAAGATATTTATTTATTATTTATTTTTATTTACTAACGCTAGTCCGTAGATTATACTCTTAATAATAATTATCTTCAATATTTATTATCTAAGATATTCCGGTAAAGTTCAATCCAGAACATCTTTCTCAGTTGTCCAGCGCACAAATATATTTGTTGTAGGTATTTTATTATTACATTTTTCTATTTCTATTTTACCCGTTATGTGAGTCGGACACACGCTAGTTTAAAAATAATTAAGAACTTGGTAATGAGGTTGTCGAAATTGAAGTACCTATTATTATCGACATCTATTAGTTATCTACTTAGGAGATGGTATCTACCTACCTGGTTGTCCAAAAAACATGGCATTGTTGGGACATTCCGTCACGCTCACTTTCCTAATTTGAAGTGACAATTTTTATTTTACTTTTTTATGTAAGTATGGGAACTCAAGATCTCCAATGTAGTCTAACAAAAAGTTAAACTCTTCCAAAATCTCAGTAGTAGTTGGTATTTTTATCATACACCTTCTTAAAATTACCAGTCGTACCTAAATCCGTTCCAATATAACCATACTCAAGCATTTGCTTGCCTTTAGGCATACCAATCTTTATTATACTGCGGTCTGCGAAATATATAAAGAAAATACGCATTCTTCAAGCCATTATTAAAGATGTGATGTTGATGTCATAAGCATTCCTAGGTATATTAGTCAGATTAGACATTATATTTTAAGAATAAGAAACAAATTACGTACCTATCAATAAAAGCAACAAAAGTTTCCATTCTAACTCGAATATCTATGAACACTTTCCAGAACAATGGATTAGCATAAAACGTTTGATAAACGGAAAGACCATTTTAAAGAGATGACAATAAAATGCAAATTAGCTATTAGGCCGCCATAGTTTGGGCGTGAACCTGTCCTCGCCCGATCATAAACAAAATGATCATTAATAACCCTAAACTTGGAGAGTTTCGTAACGATGGACGCTGGTCGCGTTAGGCCTACCGGGACATCAAGAAGTAAATTAATATCTAAACTAAATTAAGACTCTACCTAATAGACACAATTGGGATTTTTTTCCTTAAGAAGAAGAACGATTGCGATTCTCACTTTTATATAGGAAAAAAACTAGTAGCATAGATAAACAAACATATAGTCTGTAACCTATGAACAATTTCGCAACAATCGCTGTTGTCGCCGAAACCTAAATATAACGAAGATGTGACGTTCCACTTCACACTATGTTATAGGAAGTGGCTTTGACGATAGATCGATGATTGGAAAACCAACTCTTGATTAATTTTCTTCCATCGCAACTTATAACGTTGACCGATTAACCCCGTATTAGGACCCCACGAGCTGCCGATGAAGGGACAGGCTTCTAGTTCATTATCTAAACTGTTACGAGAGAAAACTCCATAAGGCACGGCCGCCCAAACAGGTTGTCCAGTTTTGGAGAAATCTCGTGCCATACTGGTTGTTGTGCTGACCAAATCCACTCAGTATCATGCAAATGAGGTGAGATAAATTAGCTTTACGACATTTGTGTGTTTATTAGTTTTTATCTCGGAGAATTTCTTATTCAGTCCCATTCACGTCCAACAATGGGGCCGATTCTTTATAATTATTAACATAGGCAGTAATTATAAAAACTGTTATAACTGTTGAGTTAAGGTAACTAAGCGTGTGTTGTTAATGTATTAGGTGATATCAAAACGACAAGTTAATGGCAATGATGTATTATATCCCGCCCGCTGATAGCAAGTAGATGAGTTTCTCTAATTTCGACGTGACTCGGGGTTACGCCTGTAACAAAGAAGCTTTTGTTTAATCTTTATGTTACTTTCCAATGGATATATTTCGACTAAACCCATCTTACTTTTCAGTATCTATCCTATTTGGCCACAGACAAGGCTCATAATTTTGTTTAAGCTTTTATTCGGCAACACCCTTATTAAGATTTCACGCATTTTCATGATTTGGCAGTCTGTGTAGTAACAAATTTTGAAGAGTTCCCTCAGTGGATCCCATCATCAAAATTGAACCAAATTGAAATGGGACCTATCCGGAGGTACCCCTTCCGATTAAAAAAACATCATCGAAATCGGTTAACAATTTGAAGGAGTTATCGCGGAACATACAATACAAAAAAAAACATACAGAAGAATTGACAACGTCCTCCTTTTGTCGAAGTCGGTTAATAAAGATTGGTCACGAGGACATATAGATGATTAATTTTTTAGGGGGGCTTGAGCCCCTAGGCCCCGGGTCCGCCACTGATGATTTATCGCATCACAGTGATTTCAGATTTAAGATAACACACTTATGTCTCTAATAATATGCCCTATCATTAGATAACCGCTGGCTGCTGCCACCAGGTTACCGTAAGTGTTGCATGAATGACACCGTGAGAATCGCGTGCGCAGCGATGCGGGCTCAAAGAAAGTTTACAAACCGCGAATATTATAACGATAGGAACAATGAGTCGAAGCGCGATGTTGTGTCAATAATCTCACTGTGTTTACGATCGTTAGGAGAGAGTACTTACATCGTTACAATAACTGAAATATTGTCTTACTAGCAGTAAAATAAATATTAAGTTTATTCTATACTAGCTTCTGCCCGCGACTTCGCCCGCGTGGAATTCGGTTATCGCGTCCCCGCGGGAACTATGCGTTTTTCCGAGATAAAAAGTAGCCTATGTCCTTTCCCGGGATCCCAACTATGTCCATGCCATGCCAAATTTCATGTAAATCGGTCAAGCCGTTGAAGCGTGAAGAGGTAACAGACAGACAGAGTTACTTTCTTATTTAAAACATAATTAATATGGATAAACTATCTAAAATGTAAGCATTACCTTCTATGGATCCTATGCAATTTTATTAACTCCATGACACGACACAGTCCATGACTAACTGTATGTTACGAAATCATTTTGGTGATTAGCTGACAGGTGAATATCAATATATCATCTTTGTAATTAACATGCCTTTAAATGTAAACCAGTTGTGAAAGAGACTTTTTATATGATTAATCTTTAGAAGCCCGAGCCTGTTTAATAACGCGCCTACAAGTCTATAATAGCAATGCCGTTGATCGAAGAAACAGAATTGCAACGTAGCTTTTAGTAGGCGCATTAGCAATTTTATTTTATTTCTGTGTCATTATTTTTAGTTCAGAAAACAAAATATTCAATATTCATGATACATAAAACTAAGGTTTTGTATTAAAACAAGCTACATTTTTTTTAAAACGAGCTTTTATTGAAGTACATACCAAGACCAAACGAGTCCCTATCAAGTCAAGCCACCTTCCGGTTCCATCATCAGATCAGCTCCATGTAATATTTTTGCATTGTCATCCGATTTACACATGCATGCAATATTTCAGCTCAATAGGTAACCGGGAAGTGGGAATTTAACTTGCCAGATTTGGTTACACAGAGAGACAGACAAACATCGAGACAGGTGATGCTAAGTAAAAGCTTTTTTATATCATTGGTATAGGCAAACGAGCGCACAGCCCACCTGTTGGTAAGTGTTCACTGCGCCCCATGGACACCGAAATCCTATAATCCCCATTAGCAACCATAAGATCTCGAAGCTCAATTCTTATCAAACAGGGGCTCTATTCGATAGTTACATAGTGAAAGGGAGATTCCCAATCCCTGCCCTCACGCGGCACGGCGCTCAAATTGAGCTTTAAATCTATCTGCTTAAAGCAACGCCGCGACGCGTGAGCCCACGAATTGGGAATCTCCCTTTCCCTATGTAACGTTTCGAATAGAGCCCGTTCAATAAGGCTAAAAATTAAAGGCTTACGTCATTTACCTTTACTCACAATTGAAATAAAGTTTTAATTGCTCTAATAAGTTAAAAGAGACCTTATTATTGTTAAGGCAAATTTCTCTTCTTATTTCGCTCGTGTCCATATTTGGAGGCTATGTAACGGGAAATTACTTTTGAGCGGAGTTAGCACTTCCACTTATTGTGGAACTCGTTTCAGTTTACTACGAGATACTACAACTCAAACAATCTCGCGGGTTCTCGTGTACAACCTAAGACTGCACGTATATTCTACAAGAGAAGGTTTACATTCCATTTTCTTTCCTAAACAAACCCTTCGGCTACTCGTGTGTATAGGTTGTTCGTGTAAGTACGATACAAAACCGGTTAAAGGAGTTGTAAATGAACACACGTGTGGAAAGATCGTGTTAGTTAACAAAAAAATATCCACATACAGATTTAATGGGCTATCTATCGATAGGCGTTACGAGGTACTTGACCCTGAACGTTTTGAGAAACGTAGAGATGCATATAAGTACAAGTATTTATAAGTAAAAGCTCCAACCTTTTTAAGCCCTGGCCACACCGAATGCGTCTGCGGCTAGCTGACAGCTCGCCTGCATCTGTATAGCATTAGTGCTGGTAAGACCTGTCACACCGCTTGCGATCCATGCCGTGCGCCAGCACAGCCGCTCAGCAGCCGCACGGCTCGCAGGCGGTGTGACAGGTCTTACGAGAACTAATGCTGTACAGATGCAGCCGAGCCGCAGGCCAGCTGTAGACGCGCCGCAGCGCAGACGCATTCGGTGTGGCCCGCGGCTTTATGATGACAGCGTTGTCTTGACCTGGAACCGTAAAAGAGGATAAAAAAGTAATAAACATGGTCCGGTAATTTTCGACGAGGTTAAACCAAAAAACCGTTTTTTGTGATGGTTTAAAGGGATGAAAGGGGTAGCGTTAAAACCTTTGTTACTGAAGATGAAAGATGATGAAGATTACGTCATGCAAAAGCTACTTCACAATGATAATGATTTATTATATTATTGCGACTTGGAATTAAATGTAGTTCATACAGTATTGTGTTCGTGAGGCTATTTATAATGGTTAGGACATGATTAATGATTGTGTTGATTGGATAAAGGTAAATAATATGATGAGATATCTCAAATTTAAGATGAACTTTTGCATCACAGATACTTTTAACTTTTCGATTTTAAAATTCTTTTTCTCTATTATTTTGGTCGAGCTTTAGACGTAGTTATAAAAGATCTACTCCTACAACGGTTATGACCGTTCCTTTATAATCTTAGTAATTTAGGTAATAAAAGTTAAATGCATCCAAAATCCAAACACGGTACTTAAACACAATCCATAAGTTTGTCAGCAAGGGGTTATTAACGAGGATTGATAAATGAAACCGTCCAAATTCCAAAGTGGATTTTAACACATTCTTTTAATTACATACTCCTCTGCCTCCAACGGGCAGTTACTAATCCAAACTGCTTGTCAGCGGCGGCCGTTAATCTCAGATTTTGGAAATAGAGTGCTTTCTAACGAATTGTTGGAGAAAACGCTGGCTTAGAGTACATTCAGTGATACTATGGTTAAGGTAAGAATATGTAAAGTAAATTTTCAGAGGTTGACTTGAAACTGAACCTTTAATTTCCTTCCTTCGCACTTGTTTCATGATATTTGATGTATTGCTTGGTATACAAGTATACAATACACAAGGTATACGAGTGTTGTGCAGTTGTTTAAAAGAAAAAGTAAAATAACATCGAGTCAGTATACCTATTTCCTTAAATTTAGAATTCAACGACCGATCGGAATCAAATCACATTCAAACACTGGTTGGTTTACTGTTAATGTTTCATTTTGATATTGAAAATATTCAAAATCTAGACTGGTATGCAAAATTTTTGTTCATTTATACCATTCACAAGGGGTTCAGAAAAAAAACTTCTGATGGTTAAAAACTACGTTTTGCTTTTTCTTTGATTAAAATTGGCAGGTAGGTTGCAGGTAGGCTCCAAATCTCATCTCTACTGTTGCAGTCTGATAAAACATCCCTGAATTTAAAATTACACGGTGATTATGAACAGATCCTCCGTGATCCATGATCTAAAGTTGAATTTTTAATCCTTTTTGCATTCCTGTGTACTGCCATGTGACTCACGCTTTACGTAAGGCTTCATCTGCGCCGGCGCATGATTCACCGACCTATTGTTAATTAACACCTATTGTAATTATAACTAATTCAAAACAGTTTCATATTAATTTCTTAATACAATGACGTTTCTCGTAAAATCAACACATGCATAGAAAAATTATCTTTAACCGGATTTCTAAAGAACACGAGACCAACCAACCGTCGTTTTGTTGTAATTCGATAATAAGATGCTTAATCCTATGCTCAATAAAAATTAACAAAATAATCTTAATTTCTGCGGGTTACGGTATCCTAGATGCACTTATAAATGCAAGCTAGAAAATATGAGAACCACTTTAAGATGTGTATATGCTAAGTGTACTAATAAATGCCAATTTCAACTGGTATTTATGTCTTCTACGGCATCTTTACTCGTCACCGCGTGGTCTACAACTACCGTGATCACTGCAGGTTTAACCGAGCCTATAATTTTTATGAGTAATACTTTTCTGACTCGTTACCGCGGTCCATTTCTCACCTACAGCAGCCGGTAATTGGGCCAGCGATTACCCAGGAATGAAAATAAGTAATAGACTGCTCTCGTAGTTAGGCGGGAATCTCTCGGACGTTTTTTTCTGGGCTCGGGATTACGCCCGTGAAATTAGATTATAATTCTGGTATTAAGTTTACGGCGGAATGGAGAAAAATTGGAGAGTCGTCTGCTCAACAATGGGCGAGGAAGCACTGAAGATTAAGAAGAAAGCTAGCTTAGAAAGTGCAAACAGAAATAGTTTATGAACTTAACTCTCAAGTGTCTGCTAATATGGCAAGTTATCCCAATTTAAAAGATGTTTGTTTTTCATTCACTTTAAGGTTTCTTCTGATAAAATTCAATTAAATAAACATTGACCGTGGAAATGTTAGTACCATAGTTAAGTTGTTTTATTGGGTAAATTTTTTGATGACTTGTAAATGGGTTATAAATTCGCATCTTTGTATTGTTAATTGTTTTTGTGGTTAACCATTACATTAAAATATCTATTATAAGTCGCATAATCATTAAATATCATGTATTCAGGTATGCATATAATGTCGTAATCTAAAAATCCCAGTCCATTGTATTATCATCGGCTATAGCCGTAAATTTATTTACCTACATTGGAAGCTTTGCACGTGTGCTGAGACAAAGAGCGCAAAATCTCCACCAAGGCAGTAAATTATTATAACAACTGCTCGGTGGCACAAAATACCTATTAGCTAGACAGACACTGGAATGGGGTACTTAGTTTACCTTTTCTTATAGTTAGGTATATCTATCTCGTAGCCCGTTTATGTCTATTACAATACAATAATACATATAATGAAAATCAACAAAGGTCAATGGATGTCAAATATAAATGCTACTAATGAGTGAATTTCGCAGATCGACTATTTTTTTGTGGGTCTATAAATTAAATCAACAAATTCACAATCATACATAGCAGACTACATAAAAGCAAAAAGGAATTGGTAGCTTATTAATAAATAGTCACGAATTCTTAATGTTATTCTAATTTTTAATCCCATAATACAAAATAGCAGGGTATATGATACATATACATATACCCTTGGTTTAGTCTACGAGGATAAAACGTTTTTTTTTCGGGATCAACGCAGGCAGCGTCCCTCACACGTTACCTTTTTTTCACCGGCCACCTGCCCCTGTGCATAAAAGCCTCCCAATCGGAGCAGGTTATACGAAATATTATTATTTTGATTGAATACGTTGTACGATTGAATACGATCTCCGAGCGCCTTTTGTTGCGCCCGTAGGGGGATTGTGTTTTGATTTCGAGCTACCTAAATAAAATACGTAGGAGTACTACCTACATAATAATTATTTACACTTATAAATACTTAAATAGGTAACGATAACAGCTCTATAGTTGACTTTACTTCTATTCGGCTACCTCCTCTATAAAGAGGTAAAGGTTAATTTTTTATGGAAGATTAGAACAAACAGAATAATACCCTCAACAGCAATGCAAACGGGTCACTTTGTATGGAAAATCCTATACAATGTCACCCGTTTTCATTGCTATTGAGTGTATGTTGTTATTTTCCAAACTTAGCTATGTAGAATTCAATGAAATCCTATCAAGCCTTCAATACTGTTGCTTCGAATTTACATGTGTAGATATACACATAAGTTTATAATTGTAATTACCATGAACATAATATGCCTAATCAAAGGACAAAAAACCTGACGACTAAACAAAAAACGCATCCTGATATTCCCATAATGAAGGTAATAGGCTCTATTTTTATGTCATCATCGTTCCCGCGTTCCCGCGGGCTAGGAAACAAAATGGCCGCTCAAAACAAAAGCCTGTCGTAGCCGCTGTTTTAGTTCGTAGCCGCAAGAGACCGCTGTGTTGTGTAGGCTGTATATGTAGGAGTTGGTTGGTTTAGTTCGGGTTTTCTCCGCGCGGGCGGCCGCGGCGGCGCTGCGATCGCTGATCGCCGTGCGCTTACGCTACCTACACTCCCACGTCCGAGCCAGCGTTGTAAACACGCGCGCGCGAAGATTCACCGCTGCACCGTTCACCCATGCACATAAAAGGATTGTCAACATGAAAGTTTTATGATGTGTTGTGATGCGAACTGTGAGTGATAATGACTAAAGCGAAGATGACTCGGAACAGTGCCCTATTCCACAGCGCGAAGGTGAGCCCTTGTACTTTAATTCGAAGGTCCATGAAATAAACACGTCTCTGTACTTGTATTTTCATTTAGTAAAGTTTACAGTTTTCTACAGTAATACAGTTTGGTATTCTATTAGCCAAAATTAGGCTACTTGGGCATCATTCACCGTGTTATTTATGCAAAATAAAACAGTCTCGATTCATGAATCTCGTGAGATAAACAATGCGAAAAACTTTCTTTATTACTTACTTTACCTCTGTTTAAGTTTCTTTCGCTCTTTACCTCTCAGAGGTGGTGTCTAGGAATATTTTTATTCTTTTTTTTTATTGTAATGGGAGCCGGTTCTGCGCCCGCGCCGTGATCTCGATCCCTCCTCTCCCCCCGGGGCCCTCCCGAGCCTTCCTTACCTTTGATTTGAAATAAACGACTGCACCTCAAACAGTACACCCAAAAATATAACATGATTCTTAAAAATAAGTACCAGTCTGTACCATTCTAATTTTCTCTTATATTGTTTAGTCTATTACACTAATGAATGCGTTAACTGTTAATCGAGACTTCGCATAATACCTACCTACCTGAAGCTGAGAGCTATAAAATCGTAATTGCTTTGATGTTCAATCAGTGTAAAATTTCATCTGTAATTAATGTTTCGATGATTGAGTACCTTCTATAGACTACCTTCTAATATAGGTATTACGGTATCGTCTAGTCTACATATCTCACTAGAACTAGTCTTAAAATTAATTTTGTTATTGATATCAAGTAATCGAAATGCCAATAAGCCTATCAGAAAACTTTTCATCAACACAAAATAGTACGTTTGCTGATTTGGAGAACGCTTTTCCTTCCCGTGTTTATTCTGTTCTTTGCATTTTCTACACGTCCCACAAGCTCCGTGCATACGACATCAACGGGATCGAGTAAAAGAGAAAGCAGCTCGTTCCCCCAAGAGGGAGCGAGAGGGAAGCATTGTTTATATCTATATAATTATACGGGATTTGTATACAGGTCCGTTGGCAGGTAGTGACCATCGCCACGGATGGCCGCTCCCCCCATTTCGAAGCGAGGGATGGTAATGGGGCAATTTTTGAGAGTGCGTGCTTTGAACAAAGTTCGGGTCGTGAAGTTCCGCACGGTGACCGCTAATGATGCGTGAACGGAACGATTTCTTTGAATTTAATGTTGAAGATTCATTACACTCTTGACCTTTGTGGGTTCGAGTAAACCCTCTCAGTTTTTGGCTGCGTTTTATTAGCTTAAGTTGACCAAATGTTATTTGAGAGTTACACGTCCTAGTTACAGTTGCGGATCCGAAAATTAATTTCAGATTATGTTATTGACTTAGAACTTATTATAATACCTAACTAAAGATCTTACATTTAAAATTAGTGGTAATGATTGTTCCAAACGCTTAATAATTCGAATCTGTAAATGACATAGAGATAGCCTACGTAATAATTTTGATCTGAAGACAATAATACATATCTACTACCTATTTTAGGTGTCTAGACTGATAACGATCAAGCAAACAGACACGTTTTAGGCAGCATTTCAAAGGCACGTCTATTTAATTTGTACCTGCTTCTAATAATAAAAACTACTCATACATAGGTATATTACGTGTGGTAAAGTGTTTAAAGATCCAGCTCTTTAAGTTGATGTCAGCATACTATTGAAAGATCTTAGATAGTTTTGTTGTATAGTTATACACTCAACAGCAATGAAAACGGGTCACTTTGTGTAGGATTTTCCATACAAAGTGATCCGTTTTCATTGCTGTTGAGTGTATATGAACTAAAAAGGGTCCAGGATGAAGGGTCAACAAAGGTAATAAAAAGCTATCTCGCATGCGGTAAATGATGATGGTTACTATAGGAATCAGCAGATTTGCAGGTTCTAATTCTATTTTAATGGATATAGAAACTCGTTCATAGCATTAGAGGTAGCTTATAAAAAGTAAATTGGCTGTTCTCTGAATCGACGCCCAAACCGGCCGCTTGCGGTTCTTTCTTATACATAAATATGTATGGCGAGCGTGTGCCACGAAATATAAATCTTGAGGATTCGGGTTTTGGTTATTTTTTTCTGTAAATCTGTGGGCTGTGTGGATCGAACGGACAGCTGATTTACCTAATAAGACAATATATATTTGGGGGTTTCTTAGGTCTCATCTTTTATATCATTTGTTTGGCATATCCTGCAGGATTCTGTATTAGCCATGGCGGAATATGTTAAAACCAGTAGTGAAACCGGCGAATCATTCCACACTTCTTTTCTTTTAAAATAATAGGTATATAATATGTACCTCAGCTTCTGCCCGCGACTTCACCCGCATGGAATTTGGATATACTGTTCCTTCAAGAAGTAGTGTACCTATACATTTTTCCCCTCATAAAAAGTAACTTTATGTCCTTGACCGGTACTCGAACTATCTACATACCAAATTTCGTGTAAATCGGTCCAGTGATTGAAGTGTGAAGAGGTAGGTAACTAACAGAAGGACAGACAGACAGTGTTTTTTTACGCATTTATGATATTAGTATGGATTTGTATGGGTTATTTCAGAGTATTTATCTAAGACAGGACGTTGTGGTAAATCATTTCTACTACTACAGCCTATATACCGCCTATATTTGCGTCCCACTGCTGGGCACAGGCCTCCTCTCATCACGAGAGGGCTATAGCCCCACGCGGGCCCAGTGCGTATTGGGGACTTCACACACATCTCTGAATTACTAGGCAGGTAAATCATTTCATCCATTATTAAATTTCCGTCATTAAATTTTAAAAATGCATCAATTAGATTCATTAACTCTAAATGAGTTTACTTATATTCAACTTCATAGGTTGTTAGAGCATGTATATAACTCCTACTAATTTGATTACTTGTAAGTGCAACAAATGGAGACATTTCACACGCCTTTCTTCCTGCGCCGGGTGAGGCAACCGTCGGCCTAGTTACACTTTTTGATAACCCCCGCCTCTAATGAAATGCTCGATTAGACTGTCTTGTGTAATTGAATATTTGTTAATTTATTTGAAATAAACAATACAAAAACTTATTGTTATGTAACTCTGGTGCTTTGATGCATTTCGGTCATAACATTATTTCACTTCACACATATTTACCTACGAGTAAAGTGCAGTTATTTATACCCACATTTCGCAAGAAGTTTGATGGAGTATTACGGGTCATTTAAAAATTACACGTAAAATTAAACAGAGTTCGCTTCGTTTCTTGCGTAACAAATGCATTTAATAATCGTAACAATTCAAACTCATAATACAGCTCGATGAAATGTGTTTTGGATCATTGCCGCAAGCTAAGGCGAATTCATTTTGTATGAAAAATTTAGAAGTTTGGCACTGAAAGTGTCCAAACCGTGTCCAAATGTGAATTTACGTTACTTGTTAAATTCACATTTGGACACGGCTATGTAATATCTGTCTCGTGTTTTCCATTTAAAAACTGACAGAGATAAACACGATGCAGTTTACTTGCTTGTTACTACGCAAGTACTCATTAATTGCCTTATAAGTAAAATATTTCCATTTAAGATTCTTGGCAGTACAGACTTGCATAATTAAGGTTTTTATAAAATGGAAAACCTGTATTGATCTTGTTTCTCAGAACAGCACGAAATATATCAGCGGCCTTTCATTTGGTCAACTATCTTCTGCGGACTGGGGCTATATTCAAAGTCTTAAAATAGGGATCTCTCTGTTCCCTAGCAGCTAGCAGCTAGATTTAAAGTTCAACTTGACGCGTGAGCGATCCTATAGGGAACAAGGAGATGCCTATTTAAGACTTCATAGACCCTGGTCGCCTCCCAGGTTCGCCCTATTGGCCTCCTGTCATGATGTATTTTTGTACAATGACATGATAATTATTATCAACCGTGTCAAGTTGTCTTCAAACTGTCGTTTAATGTCACTCGGTTTTAACAGATAGTGTTTTGATCTGTATTGTTTGTTATTTATCGGTTTAGTCAGGGGACCCTCCCTACTCTCCCTAGGTAGCCTGACCTTGGTACTTCGATAATCTCCATGCCGACTGTATTTACGCCAGTACCTAATAATCTTCATAAAGTCGGACTAATAACCAAAGTGGGTCGAACCTGGTCGGAGCCGGCAAAATTACCGGCAGCCGCACAACCATTCATTAAGGTACATTAAGGTGTTCTGGCCGTATTTCGCGAGTAGCTTTCGAGTTTCGAGTTCTACAATTTTGACACTGTTCTAACCCAATAACAAAGAGATGAACTTAGGCAACTCAAATGCAATCATTGTAATATCTATAGGAACACTAGCTGACCCCGCGGACTTCGTACCGCCTTAGAATATTTATGGGTATGAAAAATAGCTAACGTCCTATTCTCAGACCTACTGAACATACACTCCAGATTTCATAAGAATCGGTTGAGCTGTTTCGGAGGAGTTTGGTTACAAACACTGTGACACGAGAATTTTATATATTAGATTAGAAACTGTTCTTTGTCATTAGCTGAATTATTCACTCTAATCCAATTCATCTTTGCACAGTTATTTGATTTGTCAATGTCATCTACTATATAAAAATAAGTCGGGTTTTCCTTCCTGACGCTATAACTCCAGAACGCACGAACCGATTTCCACGGTTTTGCATTCGTTGGAAAGGTCTCGGGCTCCGTGAGGTTTATAGCAAAGAAAAGGTGGCGAAACGGAGTTCGCCGGGTTTGCTAGTCATTTTATAACAAAAACTGCCCTAAAAACTGGTGCTACTATGCAGAACAGCACAGTGTGAGTAGCACAGGAGTAGAAGTAAGTAGCACTAAGTGCACTTAGTGCTACTTACTTCTACTCCTGTGCCTATGTCCAGCAGTGGACGTCCTTCGTCTGAAACGGTGATGCGTGCAGAAAAAGAGTAACTGATTAATTTTAAACCGAAAATAGCTTCAGATAAATATAATAACATTTTCAAAGGTTTAGTTTTATTTAGCGGAACTTCCTCCGGCCGACTTTGGGTTTACAGCGGCGCGTAAAATGTGCCATCGAACGTAAAAGTGCAGGCGCGCCGTTTCCGCAGGGGAAGTCTATAATTCGATTCAAATCTACTTCCGTCTGCGATGGACGGGTTGCTGTAATTAAAAATTCAGTTAGCCATCGAAATTCTTTATGTATTTGAGGTACTTGTGCTACGTTGTTGACCTGTCTTTTTAGAGACAAAGTTACTGCATCTGATAATGCACTCGACAGGACTCGTAGAGCTCGTAAAGACAACAACTTTATAGCAACTTCAGTAACATTCGTTTCCATTCCCGGTGAAAACCACGAAAAAGGCGCTAGTTTAGATTTAAAACAGATTACTGACCGATTAAGACGGCGGATCGTGCGAGCTGTCCGTTTCCCACGAGAGTTACGACCCGTCAAATCGTAGTTTTTACATTTACATTACAAATTCAACATGTTGGACGCATCACTGCTCTCCCTCGGCTCGCGTTACAAAAACGTGTGTAAACTGACCCTCACGCGATTCATTTGCTCTGATTGAGCTGAAAAAAGTTGCTAACACTCGCAGATTAGCCTTGTAAATGACTGGCCGGTGATTTGTAGTCTTCATTAGACGTCCCGCCAGCCATCAGTGCCATGAAAAAAAAGTTACGTTCTCTGTAAAAACAAAACATCACTCTCGTGTCCTGCTGGGTTCGTTTTATGGCTTTTCAAGTGGTCAAGGCGCCAGTTTACTTAGAATATTAGCTTCTCAAATGTCTGAAGAAGCAAAAAGAGGGTGCGTTTTTTTGCAAAGTTTACGTTGACGATATTATTATTTTGCCAATAACGTATACGCGCGTAAACAGTCCCCCTGTACAACAAAGTATAAAACCCTTTTGTACCACGTTGCAAGCCTCGTAGCTGTTTAGTAAGATAGAAGTTGGATGGTTACTATGTATACCCTACATGATGATTATGAACTTGTGGCGGAGTCCCGTTATACCTGAGCCACTCGTTGGCTCCGAGCTGAATATACTGCTCGTTTCAACTGATGTACTCACTCAGATAGTCCGCTACTGCCTTTCCTTGCCAGCTTGCCACACGTGCCTCGAATGTATGTAAGTATCTACTTAACATTAACATTTTATTTAGATCCTTTAATATCATAATGACTTTGGTAATATCGTTCCATTATCCTTTTAGCAAATGGCACTTTTTTAAATTAAGCAAAATTAAAAAGCTATAAAAGATTAGAAATTTATTACCAGCGGACATTTTTCAAAGGCACATGCCATATTCCAATTAATTGGCTCGATTAAAAGAAGGAATTAAAATACCAAGCAATTAGAAGAGCCCAAATTTTAAACAGTCGTTTTTTTAAAGCACCTGCAAATGTCAGACAGAACACTTATCTTATCAAATACAATGTTGACTTTAAGTTTGAGGGAATGATGTCGAAACGATTCGTCCCCAGTGCCATTAGAGTGATTTTTTATCTGTTTGTCACGCGCCCTTCGTAAAGCCTAATGTACACGGGTTTTCGGGACCACTTAGCACTGGCTCGAATGTTACACAATGCCCGGTGTGCTCTCGACATTAGAAGATTGTTTGCGATAGCAAGAGACTTTTGTCGATTCATTACGAAATATTATCTAGTTCTTTAAAAAAAGTATTCCAAATTTGAACAGATGATCTGTACCTATTACCTAACTATAGATAACCATTTCTTATTGTAAATTGTATCTAGTTCTTACATAAAATCAGATAACATTTAAGAAAACTCATGCACATACTCACACTGCATACAAACCTGCAACATAAAATAAAATAAGCATTCTAAATATGTATGAATTAGCACATTTAGATATATCTTGGCTACTGTAGGTACATAGCAGTATCCTAGTTACGTGAGTGAAAAAGCTCTTTATCTCGTTCGTAGAAACGTTGATGGCGCATGCCCCTGCGCATCTGTCATTCCGTGCGCGTAATCAGTCCGCGAGGAGCACATAGGCACAGTATAGAAATAGGTCCTACACATAGGAAATGCTATTTTTTATAGTTTGTTACAATGTAGGAACGATTTATTACACCGGTCTTTCTGAATGCTTAAAATACCCAGTTTCGCTTTGTAAGTCCACTTTAAAAACGTTTCGAATGAAATGTAAAATGCATTAATAACATTTATGAATCCAATTTGCCGACATGGAAATGTAAGTGCTAAAGACTCTCATTTGCTTAATACTAGAATCACAGAATATTTAATAGCTAGAATTTCAAAGTTATTAACCGTTTACTAATCGCTTCATTAAAACGTAATGAAAAAGCATCAATATCAAGGTTATTAATGGTATAATTAAAATAGGTAATATTGAATATTTTACTTTACACCATAAATAGGCACCTAACCTACTTAATCTACGTTCAAGTAATTTATTTAAGTACGTGTTTCACTGTTGACCTACCACCTTGGGCAAATAAAAGTGACAAATGCTATTAATATGTATATGTTGTTTCATTTCAGTCAAGAGTTTCAATTAATTGTGAAAGTAGAAGTAACTCTTTCTAAAGCACCGAAATTGCCAGCGAGAATTGCCAAAGGTAGCTAAAAATAAGACAAGTAAGAATTAAAAAACCGATAATGATGAGCAGCATCATTGTGCTGTCCCATCTGCGCGCACACCTGCCGAGACAATCGCGAAAACCGACAGGTGGACTGGCTGGATAAAAACACACCCTAATCGGGTTTACGAATTTATAGCGGCGAAGCTACCTCCGAGAATACTAAGTTGGGTATTATTGGTGGGAGCGGCGCTTATACCGCCAGTTACCTTACCATTTGCTAGGTCTCTTAGGTATACTTTTTTACGTTTCCGGAAATCGTACTTGCATCTGTGGTTTTTTTTGGGAATTGGCACATTTCCGAATCTTTGACAAGTGTACTTCATTACATAACTTATTAATGTGAAATTGGATTTTAGTGCCTAGTTCAAAACTCGCGTCGTATCTGTATCATACGCTACACCGTAGCATCTTATTATAGTCGTTTTAGTAAAAAGGGGAGAAAAAGAAGCAAGCACAGGTGCTTTAAAGAAATAAATTTAATTTAGACTATTAAAAGTCACTTGACTTGATTACTCATCAAATTATCATGTCTTGTTCTTCAATACGAGTAGTAAGTACTTCATTAGTGATATATCGTTTATGGTCACGCTCTGTAAACTCTAACTAGCACTTCATTTCCACAGTCCCTATAATAAGGCCTGTCGCGCCGTTATCTAGGAAAACTACTATACCACCTAGAGCCCTACACTACAATATGTGAATTTGTCGGCTAACTCTATCTTCAATCAAGACCACTATTATGCACTGCTATAAATACGAAACAAGATCTTTTTCCTTTCGCTCCCACTGTGAGTTGTATTATGAATGAGAGACACATCTTCTTACATCTCAAAAGTTCTGTATACGATGCGAGCAATATCCATTCGAATTTTCATACTTACAGGCTCGCTGGGCAGCGACATCTTTTATCACAATTACTTAACACTTATTTCGGGCGTACGCTAATTTGTGTCATGAAGTCCTTCTAGTAGACCTTACTTCTTCTATGGTAATATCAATATTATTTTTAGTAGTTCGCCACATTCGTAGGCTGCAGCAGGAAACGTGTTGGCGTTATGTGGTCATTATTTATGTAACTGATAGCTCGCCTTCATCTCGAGTAGAAATTTATTTAAACATCGCGCGAACGGGTTTGTTAAATTCCACGCTATAAAGCGTTGAAATGTTTTCATGGGCGATAAGAATATTATATTAAGCACGAGTAACAAATTGCTCCCGAAGTGGAGCGAATCGAGAGTATTGGATGGGATTCAAATAATCGAACAATTGATTTTATGAAATTATGTTATAGGTTGACTCTAAGCAACGTCTACGGTTTACGGTGAATTTTATCAAGGTTATCTTAAGTCAATATTTTAGGGGACAACGGAACACCTCAGGTATTTTTTGCGGCGTCACATGTCTTCCGGTAACTGACGCCGCCACGCGCACCGAAGTGCATCTAACGTCATAATTGTGGGTGAAAAACACCTTACGATCCGAGCGTTCGGATCCTTGTCGAAACCATGCAAAGCTAATGAAGTTTTTAAAGGGCACGCGCAGCCGTTGGATGCAAATTATAAATTCAGTTGTGATCTTAATTAGAATCGCAATATTATCTACTATGCATTGGCATCTGTTGTTTCGTCTAGGTAAAAAAATAAATAAATTATGAGATGCACTTATGAGGCGGGCGAACGAGCACCTGCTTTAGACATGCGAAAAACTGCTGACGTTCTAAATATGCATTCATTGATAATGAAAAAAAGCATGCCCGCCTGCTTCTTATTCATCCCCCAACAGGTGTTATTGCAAAAGGAAATCGACAGCTTATATTGCAATTCGTGACTCTTTTATGGTTTTTCTATGAGTAGGTAATAGGTATGCACTTTCAACTAGAAAGTAGGGAAGAGACTCTACTCTACCATTGTCTGTGACAGGTGTCACAGACAATGGTAGAGTTATCACACGTCGTACACGTACGTAATATTGGCGATTAGTCACGCAAGGTCTATTGGAAGATACTTTGTTAGCTGTTAAAGGTTGTGTCTTAACTGTGATAAAACGGGGTGTCTTTGTTGCAGGTGCTGTGGCATCTGGACATATTCCGGCGCAGCTTCCGCGAGCTCACCGGCCACGCTTGCCTCGGCCCATCCTGCATTTTTTGCGCCCTCAAGGTAAGTCTAATTAAATTGTGCAACTATGTAGTTTCATAGCACCTGCAACGTGACCGATGTGTTGACAGCCTTGGAAATTACCAGTAATTTCACCAATTTATATAGGGACGCTAGTTAAGCTGATATATTGACTGTCGCGCGCGCGACTATTAAATTTATTTATGGAATCTTAAAACACTGAATTATGATTGAACTTCAATTAACTGTACGCCTTTAAAATTGAAATATTTTCTTACCAGCCGCACTACTTATGTAGGTATAAGTACATTGACTTGGATTCTAACAATACGAAGCCATTACCTAAGAATTAAAAGCATTTCTGCCGCCATTGGAAAATATAATGTTGCTGTATGCTGTTAGAGCACTTAACGTCGTGGACCAAGGTGCTACAACAGCGAGTCTGCCTCAGGCTGCGCTCAACTATAGACATGACCTTTTCGAACAATAGCCTCCATTCGCCGAACGAGGCCTCAAATCCCTCCGCCTGAGCTTTCGGCGCGTACACTCAATATTCAATTTCATACCTATGTCTATTGATCACGGGCAAAAAATTGAACGCTCCATTCTATTAGCATTAGCGTATAAAATGGCTCTACCTACCTAACTGCATAAAATATATCTAAGGTAGAGATTGTAGGTAGGTATGACGTTTTAAAATGAAGTCTAAGAACAGAGGTCTACATTAAACGGTCGATAGAGGTCAAATAGGTACTTTGTTTTACATCACCCTTAGCCATAAAGTGGTATTTTCTGCCCGCTACGCGGAGAGAAAATCTCACTTCTTGGCCAAGGCAAGATGTAAAACTTTTGACAAACCACGGGCGGTAATTCCCAAAGCCCCAGATCGCATATCTGGGACATAGAAAAAATATATAGAAACCTGCGATCTGGGACATTTACGAATTCACCACCCTAGGTCTGTAATGTACTATTACGTCACCCATGGCCGTAAAGTGTGATTTTCTGCCCGCTACGCGGAGAGAAAATCTCACTTCTTGGCCAAGGCAAGACGTAAAACTTTTGACAAACCACGAGCGGTAATTCGTAAAGCCCCAGATCGCATATTTATGGCCCTCACCTTCGGTTCGGGCCACAGAAACCTGCGATCTGGGACATTTACGAATTCACCACCCTAGTTCTGTAATGTACTATTCTTTGCGTTTGTCATTAACAGCTCCAGAAAAATGAACAACTGGTATGGATGTCGCATATTGATTTAAACTTATGAACATTTTTGGCAACCCACTTAATGTATGTGGATAATGTTGTTGATTGTACCTACATAGACATACTTAACTTTAAGCAAATTGTTGTAATTACAGTGTACAATTGTTTATTATCCCGAAAACAAATAAATAAATAAAAAGGCTAAAGGTTATACTGATGCTGACAATATGCAGGTACCTACTACGACATTGGTTAGCATAAATCTTAAGGCACGCAATTCGAATTGACGTCTATACTTGTGACCTAAAAAGTATAAAGCTACGCACGATGTTCCATTCACAATGAAAAGACAAAACTTTACATGAAATGGTAAAAAATACTTTAAAGTTTACAAAGCTGCAGTAGGTATTTTTGCAAAAATATTATAACACGCCGTTTAAAAGACAATTTAAAAAATTGTACCTCTAATTCGGTGAGTTCCAAAGGCTGTCCACTGTACGTGTTGCACGCTTAAAATAGCTACTCTATTACGCGGAGAGATTCATGGACCAGGTACTGGCTGAACTGGTTCCTGAGAATAGCCCGGTCTAGTCGTGATTTAAGCCTATCTATACTGCAGCCTAGGTAGGTACGACGGTTTATAGCTCTTTGTCTTGCAAAGGTACCTAATCTGTTGTTGTCTGTCTGTAGGTAATTTTGAAAAAGGCTACGCTGTGATTGGTTTTGTTTTCAGTTGATTAATATAGACAATTGAGTTATTGAAACTTTGCTAGTGTCTTCGTCCGTCACTAGACTAGCCTTGGGGAATGAGTGATATGCAATTTTTGTGAAACTCTATTAGGTATTTTTATTCTGTTTCTATTTACTACATAAGTTACATAACACAGAGGCTATGTTTCATACCTAGTAATTGAAATACCTACATTTTCGTAGATTGTATTAGAGAATTCCAATCAAACTGTTGTAAATTATGTTTTACCACTCATCAGATCAAAACTTCTTATTTCTTGATATAAATCATAAATGAAAACACTTCGACTATAAATAATAAAACAAATTGAAGTCATTGTTATAAAACGAATACGCACACAAACATTAGTCATGATCGTAACGAACTTTCTATTACAAAAGCACATCTATAGTTGCCTATACTATACTACGGCGTAGCACGTGTACTTACGTTTCCATTTTCAAACTACGCGTTTCGAATGTTGGCGCGCTTTTTGACCAATGGGGTGCGCGCGAGAGTTCGTGGAACTTTTGGCCTCGAACCTGATTGGCCAGCGCGGCCGGCGGCGTGTGCGCAAGCGCCGGCCACGAATTGCCCAACTAAACTTTAAGTTTGACAGGCTCTCTTTTAAGTTATCACGAGCTTTTAGAGTCGTAAATATCTTACTTTAATACTTCCTAGTAAAAACGGTTAAACTGTTGGATTTATTTCAAAGCTTAACAGTACCTAAATCGTGAAATACGACTACCGCAAATTTTATCGTAAACTGATTTTCTCGGTCCAAGATTTAAAAAGCTAATGCATTATAGTACTGCCACTTAATTATCGTCATCAAATCCTATCCGCAAAGTTGCTACATTACTACTACTACTACTACTACTACTACTACTACTACTACTACTACTACTACTACTACTACTACTACTACTACAGCCTATTTGCGTCCCACTGCTGGGCACAGGCCTCCCCTCACCATGAGAGGGTTTGAGCTATAGTCCCCACGCGGGCCCAGTGCGGATTGGGGATTTCACACACATCTTTGAATTACTTCGCAGATGCGTGCAGGTTTCCTCACGATGTTTCCCTTCACTGAAAAGCGCAGTGGTCAATTCAAATTTAATTTCGCACATAAGTAAACTTAGTGGTGCGAGCCGGAATCGAACCCCCGACCCTCTGCATGAGAGGCGGTAGGCCGAACCACTAGGCCACCACGGCTTCCTCAGTTGCTACATTACTGACAGGCATATAAAACTTTTCGTGTCAAAAACTAACTGCCCCATAGGACTTATCTTATAGTGTACAGCAGACATCTGACAAATCCGGTCAGCCACTGACTAATCGCCCGACTAATTGTTTACTGTGGGTGTTTACAATTTGTGTAGCTAATTAGTTTCGGCGCATCCGACCTCAACTTGGTCGCCGTCCCTAATCGTTACCCAACCGGTGTCGTCACCGTTTGGTTATACTTTTACACAAACACCGTTAATTTACAAGTTCGTTGTTCCGACATGACGCGTTTGCGCAACGCTCATGTTTTGTGTGAAAATGTGGGTAGAATATCGCTATCTGTTGGCAATGCTCGGGAAGCTGTATGTAATAAGTAATAAGGTTATTGCAAGCACGTGGTTCATTTTTATACGTATCGGTTGGTACAATTGTCAGTGTAATAACCAAATAGAAACTTCGGTATAGCATTTACATCTTTTACATCGCTTTGGTCCATCCGTAAAACTACAAGAGAATACTACTACTACAGTCTATTATTTGCGTCCCACTGCTGAGCACGGCCTCGTCCCATCACGAGAGGGTTTGGGCTATTTTAGTGCCCAGTGCGGATTGGAGACTTCACACTCATCTTTGAATTACTTCGCAAATGCGTGCAGGTTTCCGTGTGGTCGCCTAGTTGTTCGACCTACCGCCTCTCATACAGAGGGTCGCGGGTTCGATCTCGACTCGCACCGCTAAGTTTACTTATGTGCGAAATTCAATTTGAATTTACCACTCAGCTTTTCGGTGAAGGAAAATAAGAGAATAAATACCATTGAATTCATCTAAATCAATATTTGGAAGAAATAATTAAGTCGTAGAGTTCCGGAAGAACGGTCAGTGCACTCGAAAATTACAAAGTAAATTTACCTAAAAGTTACGATTGAGAGGGTCCAGCTCTTAACCGTAATTCGTTTTATTGAAACAAATAGACAAAATTGCTCTTCATTGATATCGTGACTTTCGAAAAGTCATCGTTTCTTGTAATAAAGTACCTGCTTAGAGGGTATTCTTATTGCATTTTGCATCTCGCCATCTTTGCCAATTAGGTATGTGAAATTTTACGTTGCTTTCTTGCACGGTACATAAATTTTATGCATTTACTGTTTATTAAGTAAGTTGTTTAAGTATATGTTTAGGTATTTATTCTTTTATCTATATTTAACGTCAAGTTTTTCATGTATTTAATAGTACCTGCCCCGGCTTTGTACGGATTTACCTTATCACTTTCCCTGATCACTTACAAACACGACAAAAAGAAGGATTGACCAAATCGGTACATACAGTACCTACAGCAGTTCTCGGCAATAGATTGTTCTAAATAAAGATTTACTGAATACAGGCGACGAGAGGCGTGAGCTGGGTTTTGACTAGGTGTTGATATTGAGCCCACTAAGGCTTTGATGGATGGAATAATTCTGTCTATTACCTTCCGTTTTGGTGACATTCATATTTCCTACACACCACCTCCTGTACCTATTTTTATTACAAACGTTAATTAACTGGTAAACAAGGAATATAAGAAGTACCTAGTTCTGCCTAGTTCTGATTTCATGTCACGAACCGGTCTCTAAGGTTAAATATTTATCTGAGATAATGGCGGTGCATATTTCTATTTAAACGAATGCCCATGATCTAGGCACGTTTGTCGAACCATATTACGTGCTCTAGAATAAAACTAGGCCAACCCATTAGGGTACATTATACTTGGGTACAGCCTTTTTTGTATGAACCTATAGGAGGTACCTAACCTACCTACAAAATAAGTCTTGTGCGTGTCCCTATAATTACAAACTTCATTCATATATGTAAATGTAGTTATTTAGTCTACATAATCAATTTACTTACACTGAGCTATACTATTCTCGAACAAAGCTTTGTAGCCAATCTCTCTGCGCACGAGTTCGTTCCACTCCGTCTATTGCCACAGATTGAATAATTACGGTAGATTAGAACTTAGGAACTGGCAGTTTTTGTTCTTTATTGTAAAATGCTTTCAATTATGATGACGAATCCAATACTGTGTCAACTATGTGTTACTCGTAGATTAGTCATGTTGATAAGGTAGAGTCCATTTTTTTCTCAATCAATCCATTCTAATTTCTAGGAAATAGTTTGAAACTTTTACTGACAATGTTTATTATATTCTGATGACTATGGCAAAATTTTCATGGCATTAGTTGGCAAACGAGCACATGAACCAACCACCTGATGGTAAGTGGTCGCTGCGGCCCATGGACATCGTTAGATACCAACCCTGAGGACTGATATTGAACGCCCCTAACTATGCCAGTAATTTCACCGGCTCCCTTACCCCCTTACTGGTATACAAAAGTGCGAACTCTGCTGTTATTATATTCTGACTAGCTTCGGTCCGCGACTTCGTCCGCGTGGAGTTGCCACGGGAACTAAGCTTTTTTATTGTTTTACTTACCTATAAAGGTTATAGGTATTTAAGCTTTTATATTTTTGTAGCGTAAATGATAACTCGTGTTGTAATCTACAATTTTTTTGCAATCTGGCCTGCAGTTCTCCAGTTTAACCCGGATACACATACATACATACGGGCACGTGACTTCTATTCTACAGACTTATTATTAGTAGTATACATAGATATAGATAACTATGACAACATATTTATAGCACGTGTTTACTATGCAATATTACTTGGTCTGTCAGTAGTCTAAACGCTGGCGCCACAACAGTAGTAATTTAATGCCTTTGTTTTTGGACCGGCTCGCATTACATGAAAACACTATGTTAGGCAACGACACCAGAACCACTATGTTTGGTTGTTTACTGTATATGAGTCAGTGGCAGTCACAAACGTATTGATTGTACCTACTATTAATTGACCAGTTTGTTTTCATTTTTATTGTTTTCAATTACAATTTTAACGGTGATGCCGGCAAGTGTGTGCTCATAGAAGGGTACTGCAGTAAACACAGTGATGTATGCTGAAGTTGATTCTGCGAAACAAATGGCCGATTATGTTTTAATGTCTGTAATACAATCACTACTTTTGTCACAGGGAAATTTAAGTTTGAAATAATTGTTCGCATGTATGAAATTCTCATTTTATTTTATTGGTACAATTACATTATCTATCTTTTTAAAAGCTTTTATTTTATGATCTTGGTATTATATTTTGGTTGCCCCTTCTCTTCGCTTGTTACCTATCTGGTTTGTCCGTTCTTGGCTTCCCATAAGTTTTTACTAATTCATTTTGATTCACCCTATCGAATTAAGTGACCAGTTTGACTGTGAATTAAGGCCCATAAGACTAACGCATGAGACACACGTAACTGGATTCGTAAGGCCGATGAGCCAGATAGAGGGAAAGTATCGCTTTACGGCCGCGCGATTGAGCACGATAACACCACTCGAGCGGGATACCTAATCTTGGAATTGTAAAGCCTGATCACAATCATAATTTGTTATTTCTAACGAACGAGTCTTTCGATAGTCGCCTTTAAAAAAGTTTGTAACTTACGTTCAGGCTATCGAAAACATGTTGCTATTCGTTTTGCATAGGCGCTTTATAAAGTTTTACCGAAAGATATATCGTACCGTACAGTACATATCAACATATCTAAGCTTTAGGTAACACACGCATACTCGTAGGCATGTTTCGTTAGGTAATTTCTTCAGTTTAATGTCTCAAATTTAAAACAGAATAAATAACGATGCGTGTAACAGCTATATCCTGTGGATTCGTTTTGATTGGTCATTATTGGTCAGACAGATCACGCAACGCCACGTGCCCCGTATAGCCAGTTATACACGGATGACGGTATAGTTATACATGGATGATGTTATACGGTAGATCACAGGCTGTGTGGATAATGTTCCGCGCGCGCAGCTGCAGGACCGGTTAGGCTTAGGCTTCTCGTTTACACCGCGGTCTGCTGCGTCATGCCACGGCTCGTAGGTTTGTAGTCGAATCTAAAGTGAGTACCATCCATATATCATATACCTGAACTTGCTTGACCATAGATATGCAGACGCATAAAAATCGTCTAGAGTCAGAGGTAGGGTTCAATTGTTTATTTCCGTTTATCAGCGCACTTCTTTCTTTCTTTAATACATGATTGTTTCATAAAGATTTCAAACTAAATTAGAATAGGTAGGTATACCGTCAAAATCGTATTTTTTGTTTTCATTGAATATTTCTATATATATTTTGTAAGCAACCGATTTTTTGACGATGAAGTACCTAGACTTCATCGTCAAAAAATCGGTTGCTTACAACTTGTAAACCCAATTGAAAGACCTAAGTTCACAGTTATTTCTAAGTTTATCAATTTAATACGCATCATATCCCGACAAGATAGTTCATTCATTATTCAGTTCACGAAAGCATTCACACGGAGTAACACAGCCTGTAATTATCCGTATCTACAATACGATCACAATGCACCTCTCGATTTGTCCACCCCCCGCAAAAACACCCGTTTACCTGCACTGCTGCATCCTGTTAATTGTGCACAATGCACCTTCTCTACAATACCATTGTCCATTGAATGGAGGTTTTTCGAACATGCTTGATGCTGTACACTATTTCACCATGAGGTTATTCCCGCTAGTCGTTTATCAAACGAACGCACCATGAGGTTAATAGGTAACATGTTTACTCTCAACATCGACAGTAATTCGAAATGAGGGGTCCTTTTAAATGCAAAATTATTCAGGACACCTACACCGTTATTAGTAGCAAGGCTGTCGCCCACTGTCCGCCAATTAGTGAGTGATAATCAGATCATACAATTTTGGTGCGCTAATCGGTGAACGCATTTTCTACCTTAGCTTTTACGTAGGCTTCTTGTAGGCGGAGGCTCGCCCGGCGCCACCGCCCGCGCACCACTAACCTACCAATCACTAATTTAATACCATAAGAACAATTTGAACAGATTTATAGCATAATCAACCGCTTCTGAAGCTCGAGACAGTCAAAGTTCAAATCCGTAGGCCGACCGTGGGCGACGTGTCGTGCCGATAGGAGATAAGTACCATCTTAATATGTTTAATCACACGATATATTACATGTATTCCTAAATTATCAGTTGCGTATTTGTCTATAAGGCTTCTGTGGAATTAATGTCAATGTGGGGCATCACACACGCAACCATTATTGGATATCTGATTGATCACACGTTGATTACCGTGTAATAAATTATTTTAATGACGTTAATACCTAACTCTTCTGTTCAACATAGAAAATTATACCATATGGTGTAATATCGGGTGTATATTAAATACGGAGTTCAAAATAGCCTTTGGCGTTGTATGAGTAAATGGCAAGTGTATGAAACTTGCAGCATACCTAGCATAGGGCAAAGTGGTGGTCGCTTCGCTGCGCAGGCGCATGTCAATCAACGCGGCACATGTCATTGCCATCTGACGCACGCGTGGCATCGATATGCGGTTTAACGTCATGTTTTCTTACATTGTTACCTACTTTTGATTCTTATAATAATAACCACAACATGGCGAAGAGATAATTGCAATCAATCGTATATTCTTCAGAATATTTGAATGGAACCAATAATTATGCTTACTGATTGCTTTCGTGGCATATTAAGAAATAAGTTGATATAACTATGTACCTAGTTGATAGGTATTATTCTACCGTACCTTACACTATCTCCTTTACTCGTAGTCGTGAAACAGGTCAAAGAGATTTGCAATTAGTATCGCCTATTTCTTTCAAGCCATTTCAATTTAAGGTAATGGACAAATTTAATACTAGAAATTACTCATTTGGTAGGCTAACTTGCACGAAAAAGGATATTGCCTTAAGGCATCTATGTCGGCGAGCTTAGGCAAGCTGCTAACGAGTTATGGTATGGCATTTGGAACGAAGGACACACGTCACCTTCAGCGTAACTTACCATGACTCTAATTACTGGCCGATGTTTCATGCTTATGTTTTACCATCCAATACCTGTCGTAGCATACAATTTTACATCTAGGCAAGTAGTATTTTGTTCCTGAACATCTTTAGCAGGTGCATTAAGTTAAGACTGCCAGGTCCACGTTTCTTTGCCACTTCGACCGGTTATGGAGACTTGTTTGTCTTCTATTTATATGTGAGTACATATATTGGTAATGTCTGTTTGTTTTTACATTGTTGCAATAGTTTATTAATTTGCCTGAGCGTCAGATACCTAGGTACAACGGCGCGTTCTGCAACCTTCGCGTCGAGCCAGTCTACGAGTGGAATGTGAGATTGCTCCATTATCTCGTTTAAGTGTTATGCCGTAATTACAATTGGACCAGTTATGCAGTATTTGTTTAGATTTTCAAAGCATTCTTTGAATGCTTCGTGGATTTCATGGGAAGAGCCGGTCTATCCGGGAACAAAAAGGCGGTATAACTCTACCTGTTGTGCATTAAACATTGATTCTATTGATGGTAAAAAAGAATATGTACTTGGAAAAAAGGAAAAATTACCACAAAATATAGTTGAGTAGTTAATTAAAAACAAGAAATTGCGTTGAACAATGTTCATAAAGATATCTCAGTGTAACTTAAGGTGTGGTGCACCGCGACGCCGCACGCTGGTTGGCAGTGGGGTCTATGTTGATTGAGCTATAACTATAATGAAAATTCAGTTTCGAACGAATAGATAATGATATCCAAAACCAGTCCAATTAATACCAAAATGTCAGACGAGATTAATTACAGGTTGAATACCAGTTTCGGGACGTTTGGGCGTCGGAACGGGTCGTAAGTGAAACGGACAAGTGTAAATCGGGGACAACCGAGAGTGGCATCAGCATACACTGTACGTACGGGTGGTACGAGTACATGTATACCCGTAGTTACCAGCCAATTGACACACAAAATTGCTTTCCATCCAACGTCAAAACCAATTTGTACTAATGTAGTTTGCACGCATCGCGTAATGTGTGAGAACCGTATATCATACTGTGATACTCGTAGCCAATGACACAAACAACTTCAATCAAGTAACGAATTTAATGATTGGAATGTTCAAAGTAACCATGATGCTAATTGAGCCCGTCTTCCAAACCATTTCAAGTGACCACGGTTGGTCTTTAACTTATATTTTATTGCCATGTGAAACTCCAAGTCTCAGGTGCTTTGTTGATTCAGGTTAACGTTCGCCTATAGAAAACACCATGACGCCCCTCGCCCAATAAAAGATCGCGCAGTAAAGAATACATTTTGATCTTAAATCACGTATCACGGTAAACGCTTTCAGAAAGTCACCTGCTGACACTTCGTTTTGTACAATTTTTATGATCGTGAGAGTGTAAAAGCTACAGGTTTCGTGCGTTTCCTGTTTAGATGCTTAGGATTGAATAACTGCGTCTGCGTGTCTAGTTTTCTCTGGAGAAAAAAATCCGCTGTTACGGAAATTGCTCTGTCTCTATATACTATAATCACAGTTTTTAAATATTCTCCGAGTAAAAACCTTCGTATTGTGAGCGGATTCGCACGCGTGCAACACCGGTAGGAGGACTTACTTTCCAGTCTCACACTCAACTACTCCACTTTATTATACCAAACCAAACCAATTATGCCACAAAACCTGAGAGAACTAAAATTATATATTGTTTAATTGCTTTCAATGGCTCTACCCGTTGAGTGAATATTGTTTGTTTTTTATACCTTGCCAAATTACGAACGGACAAAAGCAACCTGCTCTCTATTAGTTTTAGAAACTGGTTAGTTTATAGGTCTATACACTCTGCAGGTTGCAAGCTCTCATATGAGTTTACTCATGACTTTTTCATCACTTGTGAGATTTGTTCAAGTGTGCCTATAGCATAGGCTATTGCTTTGATTGCTAAATATACTATGCCATCAAAAACTGACGGGCTTGTAGTGGAGATAACTTTTGACATTTATGGTGTCTGCGTCCGCGGCACAGATTCCATTTATCGTGCGGCGATCTAACGAGCCACTTGTTCGATGTGACCTCGGACGGAAGACACTACAGATTACAGAACTTAATGTACCTCAAGCTTCAAATTATGCGTTCAAGTTTTAATGGACAATGCAATAAGAATCGCAGTATTTCCGAATAGGTAACTGATAGATGATAAATTGACAGTGTCCTAAGATGTTTCATAAAGAGAAAAGGTCGAGGATCTTATCGCCTGGCTTACTAATCCAAAAAAATAATTTTATTCACATTTTATTCTTGATATGCCATCAAGAGTTATAATTTTGTATTTTTTTGGATTAAAAGCAAATGCCTCTAACGTCTAATCAAGTGTTGGCGTCATTTAGACGTCAATAAGATCTAGATTATCGTCTATAGGTAACGTTGAAACAAAGCCCGATATTTCACTTGATATGAAGTGAAATATAGAACTACGAGTATATAGAACGCCGAGCCGGTCGACTGTTTGCACAGCTGAAAGTTCAGGGCCTTTAACGATTGCGATTTGGCTGACCTCAGTAATTGGGTCCTTTCTAGTCTGTCAGTTTCGAAGGGTTTAACAAACGTAACCTCTCGATATTGTTCTTTATCCGCTAATAATTAAGGCTACTTTGAAAACCTGCAGGTTCTTATTACGTAGAATTACGGCGTTAGTGTTATCGTTATTATGCGAAACGAGGATGTTGTGAGATGGCGTCGTGTTGCAGAACCGGTACCTACATGCACTCGGCGACACGTTTTAGTATTTTATGTTATCTGCTCCTATATTTAGCCGCCTCGGTAATGACTAATGTTACTTTATGATTTCATGACGTCGGAAATTTGTGCAGTTTATCAAGGACCGTCTTCCTGAATTGGTTTCTCAATTTTCTCGTTCTCTATTATTATTTGTTCAATCTTTTGTTGTTCAAAATTTTAATGGCCACTATTATAATTTAATATATGGCAGCTCTCTCACTGGTATTATAGAGACAAAAACAGATATAGATCGAACTGCTGAAATAAGTCCACAGCTGTCTTAACCGGTTCCCCTTGTTTACGCATATATTTTTTTTGCAGAATTCGATTTTGCATAATAAGTATAGGCATAATAGTGTTTACGCCGAAACTAAACTCGCATAACAATCCTTCGTCGAATTCTATTACGCATAATCTATTTACGCCGAATGGTTTTCACGCATAATTTTCGAATTTCGAATGTTGTTTAGGCAGAAAATTACTTTCGCCGAAATTCGTTACGCCGAAAACTACTTTCGCATACCTTTATTCTCGTCGATTTATTAAATGAGTATCCTGTATAACATCAATCATGATATTGGGGGAAGGGGATTTTTACTAACTGATAATTTCGTTTACTTATATAAAATAATAACCTAACCTAACCTATGCGAGTCGGCTTTGCTCCAAACTTTGGGTGTTACCGCGCACACCGTCCCTACATAATTTGTTATTTCGGACATAAATTCGGAAAATATTTCGGCCTATCCAAATTCTGGTAAATTACTAGTATGCCAAACAATATTATGCATAATAAAATTCGGCTAAGTCAACATTATGCCAACACAATATTCGGCTAAACACCCATTCGGCCAATAAAGAATTATGCGTAATAAAAATTCGGCAAAGTCAAGATTCGGCGTAGATAAATTATGCGAAGCCTGTTATGCGTAAACAGTTTCGGACAAAAAGAATTATGCCAAATAGAGGGCACCCGTCTTAACCACATAGGTATAAGTTGAAGAGTAAACATGAAAAATTTACAGGTGGTCAACTTAAACAAAACTGTAACTTACTAGGTACGATAATAAATTGTATACGATTATATTACAAAATAACTAGGAACTTTGCATTTGGGTTTATGTAACCTAACCAACCATTGTTACGGTGGAGTAGCTTTTCCTTACAAAATTAAGTCAACGTTCGTGATCCCCGATTTCAATACCCGCCTGTGATTTATTATTATCGACTCTAACAATAATTTAGAGTTAATTTTGCTCTGATAGTCTCGCAGAACTTACAAGTTTGTCCAATGCGAATTCGGTCCACAGTTGACTCTTTTAGGTCGAATTTTCAATGACCAAGCTAAATGCCAGACTAACCACGATTAGCTCACCACACTGGTTTGATTACTTACGGTACTTGCTTATAATCAGGACTAAGATAGTCTAGTATTACCTATTGCATTACAATCTTTCTTCGTTTCGTTCAGAAATAACCTGCGTCTATGAATATTAGAGTACCGGGAGTACCTACCTATAGACAGTACACTAGGTACCTATTAAATGAATGCGTTATTTTTCAAGCTATTAATTCTCTACGTACCTACATAGTACCTTCTTCAGGGTCATGCGATTACAGTACCATTTAACGATACATTAAGCTTCCGTCACGCTCGATCGCGTCACTTCATATTGAAAAAGCATCTATTTCAATATAATACGAGCTTCACAACAACAAGCTTATACTTAGGTTGTACATAACCGGACTCCCGCGTAAGCCTCCCAGCTATCTCGCTCGCGCTCGCTTCGCGCCGGCGCCGGAGCCTCCGCGCCTGTCTCCGTCCTGCGCAGGCGCCTGTCACTCCGCGATTTCTGCGCGTACACTCCGCTTCTCTACCGCCGCGGGTAGACGTCGCAATCATACGTGATACATTCAATCCAAATTATCTGTTGTTGTCATACGACGCATAGATAGATACTCATTTACATTAGTACTTCTCGCGTTTCGGCCACTCGCGCTCAGTGACATGTGTAAGTGAAGTGTCAAAGTGAACGTACAGTGTTGTGTCTTGGAATCTGCAGTGACTCCACTGGTTAGCCTTGTGTGTGCACCACATAGCAGCGAGTCAAATTGCTTGTCTGCTCAGTGCTCACGAATAATTTAAATACGCCAACTACTTGCAATAGAATACGAACCGAATGCTTCAGGGTCAATATTGATTTAGTCTAGTTTGTTAGGCATATTTTTGAGCGTTTAATTTTCAAGCACATTAATTATTTTAACCTGCCCAAAAGGCACTTTCTTAACTGTTACTTGTTAAACTTTGTCGTTGAGTGCTTTGTTATCTTATCTCACATAAACTTAGACACAAACTCTTTGAGTACATCATCCGTATGTTTTTCGAGAGTTCGACGAAATGCGTCACTAATTACTTGTCATTACCCGACCCCATTGTTCACCCACACGGTGCACTTGCATGTAAACGACACTGTTTGGCCAAACAGACGGCCCACTCGCGCGAACTTCGTCAAGCGATCTCATTGTCCTCGATGCCAATTGCAAATTAGCCCCACGCACTTCTTCTATCATGCGGCTTGTTAAACTTGTTCCGTCTTAGCGCCTGCAGCGATGCCTTCCGTTCTCAGGAACAAACCAATGAGGGCCCCTGCGAGGGAATCTTCTGTTGCCAATTTAGCACATTATGTGCCATATTACACACTAAATTAGCAACACTGAGGTCTCTGAAACGTCAAATGTCACAGTGACATTGACACTATGGTATGAATTGACAAAGCGTTGGCATTAACAGCCCTGGGCCCCATTGGTGGCCCTCATTGGAACTGGGTATTTAAAGATACAGAAGTGTGAGAATAGAAGCCACTTCTTATTGCCTCTCTCGCCGTGTAAATTGACCTCGTATACTTTTCCCATGCATTATCCGCTCTATCCAATCATATCCATAAAGTGAATCTTCCATTTTCTTTCCCCGCCCGGTCAAAGTAATTTTTCACAACAGTTGTATGTTAGCTAGGTTATAATTGAATTGTGCGTAAAACAAATCGATTGTGATGCCAATTACTCCAACGAAATACGTTACGAGAGTTCATCATACCGCGTTTTCGATAATGCTTGGATCACGTAATACATCCGATATCTATTTACCGACGTAGGGTTGCGAAGTTGTTGCCTCACAGATCTAGTCGCAATGCTACTACGACATAAAGCAAATGCCAGTTTATTAAGTTTAAATTGAAATACTTCAACGCCATACGAATCAGAAAAGAGCCGATCAAATGCAAACCACTGAACTGTTTATCTTTAAAATACATCGAAAAGCTAAATAATGGTTTATGCGCTTTTAAACCTAATCATATAATATAGACATGGAAGAAAGAGTATCATATCAAGACAATATCCGCCCAACCAATCGTCAACACATAATTGTAGCAATAAAACATTTTGCAATATATGAAAGATAGTCTTTAGATTAGATCTACCGATATTCACACGTAGCTAGTTAGCCCATAACTGCAACGTTTAATTCAATAGAATTAAAGGTTCTACTTGATAGTGCAAATGGTGCAATTGGCATTGTTCGGGTGCTCCGG
Source organism: Aethes cnicana (assembly GCA_963971205.1). NCBI lineage: Eukaryota > Metazoa > Arthropoda > Insecta > Lepidoptera > Tortricidae > Aethes > Aethes cnicana. Next base: position 4,250,731 of record OZ020280.1, on the reverse strand, counting down.
GCTGCTGAGATTTCTGCTTGTTTTTAACTACTCGTGTGTTCTTTCAACACGTTATACGCCTATTGATTTCACTCACAATTCGCACCTGAACGCAGGAAGGTGCACCATTGTTACTCCTGTATTTACGGATGTTATGATTAATCTTGTGGATCGCTTCAACGAGGCATTGCGCAAAACGAAAATCTGTACAATTCTCCACATGGTCGTTTTTAAGTAGGCTATCTATGAAATCGCTGCGCCCTAAATGGTGGCAGTAGTTTTGTAAGCGCTTCTAAGAAAGAAATGGCCTTACGAGGAAGGTCTGTGGACTGAGGCAACCGACCCGGTGACGCGAGGTCCGTGATATCTGATTCACTACCATTCAGAATTGCGGTTACGAAATTTAAAAGGCCTCATCCGTCAATTTGGGAAACCCATTGACTATAGGACCTTTTACACCATTTTTGGCACTTGACCTCTAAATCCACCGTAGCATCCAGTATTTAATTGACCTGGATGTTGTAACACAATTTAGGACGTTTTAATTTCTCGATTTGTCGCTTAGTTACCACTTAACTTGTTCGCTTTACTAGATGAAAGCGGTCGTTAACTTGATTCCACTTTTAAATATATGTACTCGTATTCCAATTGCTCTAGATAAGCCTAATGCTGTCATTATTAACGATCGACGATTAAGTGCGGAACCCGCTATAGGTAGGTATTAGGTATGCTTCTGTAGTGGTATTGCGTTTGGTCATTGGTTTGCGACCTCCAGGATAGCCTGTAGTGGCAGTAGTTTTTCTATACGAAAAGGAACCTTATGAACGCCAATCGGCATCAGTGTTGAATGACAGCCCAATCTGCGTAGTGAATAAATGTAAATCTTCTTCTTCAATCTAACCACTTTGATATGTAGGTTCACGTACAGAAAAACTAATGGCTGTCTTGGGGATCTAAAACCTAGTGACATTCACAATGAGGCCGCTGGTTGAATCTAGATCGCTTCACACGACAAACTCTCACGTACGTTACCATTAATACAAAATATAGATAAACATCCCCCTTAGAAATCGGTTGTGGGCATAATGAGACTAATTATATGGATGACATGTTACTACTACAGCCTATCTGCGTCCCACTGCTGGGCACAGGCCTCCTCTCATGACGAGAGGGTTTGGGCTATAGTCCCCACGCGGATTTGAATTTACCACTGAGCTGTTCGGTGAAGGAAAACATCGTGAGGAAACCTACACGCATCTGCGAAGTAATTCAAAGATGTGTGTGAAGTCCCCAATCCGCACTGGATGACATGTTGATCTTTACTAATTTCCCTGTAAGTTTCAGATAACTTAGACAAAATCTCTTCGAAAAAAACATCTTCCAAATAATTTTGCCAAATTTGACTGTCAAGTCCTTTAAGATTGAAGCGACAGCAAAAGCTCTGTGATAATGATAATTTACTTGATCTTGAGCACATTTACACTCTTAATAATAAAACGAAGAACAGATATTAACGAACACCGGACACGTTAGAAATAAGTCTAATTTAAATTTTAAAACCTCAATCTATGTAAATCGTTATTAATTTGTCCGATCAAAGAACGGAAGTGCAAAAATGTTCTCAGGATAGCGGGAGGCGTGGGCGCGCTGATTATACGTAGCATTTTCCTTATGAGGAGGCTCTACATCGTTAAATGTGTAGTTCCAAGAAAGGATGAGAATTTGGGGCTAAAGCGAAGCGATGGCTAGATGGCTACGCAATCATAAGTCACCTACGCATGATTTATACACTAAAGAAGTAGTAGTTTTGTACAAATTAGTTTACTTCTTTCGAGCTACTTCAAAATTACCTCCTTATGACAAGTTTAGTTATAAATTATCACTTGAAAAGTAGAATGTTATCTAACTTAAAATGCTTTATGTATCGACGTATTACTGAGAACTTTAAAAGTATCACACATGCTTGACGAGGAACTGACCAAACGTTTTACTTGGCATACTTACGCTATGACTCAGCGAGAAAGTCATTTCATAAGATAAATACCATGAAATGAAGGGTGAAGAACTCGATCGCTTTATTATATTTATGTTAATAAATAAGGGTGACCGATCTGTCAAATATGTTGACTCGCATCCCCTGGGACATTCTTCAGATGTGTGGAGTGTGAGTCATTTTGAGTACCAATAAAGTACAGAGTGCATTCCTTTGGAAAGAAATGAAGATGTGTTTTGAAAGTGCAAGCAATAAATTACAATGTATTTGATTTATGATCGATTATGCGTAAATTTATGCTTGGTACAATTTTTTAAAGTTAATGTACCGAGTGTTTTTTTAGCACCTTCATGGGTCAACTGCTCAAACATGTTAATAAAATAGACGAAGAACAGACCTTAATTGGAATTTTCCGTAGAAAATTTTTGATAGGGGCAAACTAAACGTATAAAAAAAATGAAATTTTCTGAGCTTATAAATTTTTTCAAAAATATTAACACGTTGGTACAAAAACTATAACAGTACTATGAGCCCACACGTGCATAGCACGTTTACTCGCACGTGGTTCGTGCAAACAGTCAATTTTACAGTCTCGAGTTTTACTTATCACCATAGAGAAATAAACAAAAGGTTCATACTTAAAAGAGACAGCGTTATCAGTCTAAAGGAGTGAGGGAGAGAAGAGAGAGCCCACGTGAGCTAAGTTAACAATAGATTACAAAAAAGGTTTACCTGGAAGGTAGCTTGGGTCGCTCCCGCCGTCAGTCTGTTACACAGCCTTCGCGGCATCGTTCGTCGGACGTATTAAAAAAAATATTTATAACGGAAAGTACTTTTAATTAAAAAGTGGTTTTGTGTCTCAATAGTGCTCTAATTGGTGTGTTATGCAATAGTCGCTTGTAAAAGTCGACAGTTGTGTTAATATTTGTTGGGCATAGATTCGCGCCAAACATGGATACTTGAACGTTCCTCATTTGAATAGAGTAACTAAAGCGTGTGGTTCGTATTCTCATTGTGTAGTGTCGTTTGTAGAATACAAATAATGCGTGATAGAAGATGATCAAGTTTCGGTACAAGCGTAAGGAGCCCAGCGATGGGAAGCCTCCGATCGAGGGGCTGAGGGAGTTACTCCCTCCCAAGGAGATGGTGGTGGTGGGTTCGATGCCGCGGCACAGCACTCTGCCGCGGCGGACCCCTCGCCGCGGCTCGCCCGAGCTCATGCCGCTCAGTCAGACCACCATTGCGCTGTTTAGAGTAAGTTTATCTTATCGGTTATCAATTATCATATGTGAGACTGCAGATTGAGATGAATTTTTTGGGATTTAGGTTAAGTGTAACTGTGTCGCTTGCTAAGTTGTGGGGGTTTTGGTTAAGGACTGGCTTAAAAGATTTTATCTATTTCTTTGTTTTTCTGTTTAAGTAATTAGTATCAAAGGCTTTATTTAAACATCACAATAAAATTATAAATACGTAAAGATAAGGTGGAAGCGTAAACTTAGCTTTAACTACTCAAGTTACATGAAATATGAAGCAATTCGTAGTACTAATCGTAATTGAGTTTCCATTACAAACACAAATAAGTGATACTCTAAAACTACCTTGATCTAAGATGCATATAGAGTCGAAATGCATTTAGTTTGAATTCGATCCTATTTATGCTCATGATATAGATATTATTTTACTACACAATGATCATTTACATAATATATTGTTCCTTCACAATACCGCTTTATATCTGACACCACGCGTCTCTCATACAAAAGACATCAACGTGCAATAATTTCGCGCAAGTTATTAAATATACAAGACGTCATTTGACATTATCCGCTTAGGCTTACTAATTGCTTCATTAGCTATCGAATAGCAAGTAGGATGTAATTATTTACTATTGAATATTAATTCTCAAATGCAATTTATTAATTGTAGTCCATTCGCAATTTACATATTCAATGAGAGTTTTTTCGGGTCCAGAATGTCAAACGCATTACATGTAAATATCATGGACGCAATTTATTTGAAATAACTCGTTTATTATTTTTGAGCATTGATAACGATTATTTTAAAGGTAAAAATAGCCAACCAACTATGAATCTAAATTTTATAATAATAAAACGCTTGCACGTACCTTGCTAGTAGGTAATAGACAAATGTACATATGTATTATTTACCTGTACTAGCTAAGACTTACTATTTATAAAACATATGGATAAGCAACTTTATAAGAAGGGTTGAAGGAGTATTTTGTCATTGTCATCATTTACCTCCTGCAAAGAGTAATTGTGATGTACGGCGAGTAGCCGACCCTAAGGCCATTGTGCCGAAGCCTCGAAAGGCAATTTGTCCAGAATACAAAACGCGCAGCCACTTGCGTATGCACAGCCACAGATCTTCGGCATCAATCGGCTATTGTTCTAAAAGGAAATTTTTATAAGTATGTATACATATATTCATTCTGAGCGCGTATTGATGCTCCTGTGGCAAACATATACTAGGTACTTATACCTATACTTACACCTATACTTACCTGCCTTTGTGTTTCATTCAGGTTAGGCTAGCTGCAATATCTACCTTGTAATATTTATTCTGTGTCCATTAGGGCTAATAAGGGATGCAATGCTTTAACAAACGAACGTGATCCTTTGAAGTGCTTATCGGTGCAGAGTTTCTAAATAGTCATGACTGATTTGATTAGATAGTTTATTCAGCCTTGATAGCTAAAGAGACGAGGGTATCATGTTCTATTAATGACTTTAGAGCCTTATAAACACAAGTTTGCATTCTTACCATAAGGATCCCCATTTAGTGGGGATACATCCCTGCCTGGTTTGCCAAACCAAAAGTATAGGGTCATTTACTTTAACACTAAGGCCGGAACCCCACTGCTGCACGCGTTACGCACGCACACGCTAAACGTCGGTTCAGTGCAGTATTCTCCGTGCGTGGCGTGACCGTGCACTACTGCGGAAGTATCCACCTACATGGGTGGGTACACAAACGCTTCGCATTAAAAACGAAGCGTTTGTGTACCCAGGTGGCGTAGCTCGACCGTGCGCAACAATGGGACTCTGGCCTAACTCATATAGCTTACGATTGAAACATATTCAATCAATTCAGCTCCTACTCTCAATAAGCTACGTGAACTTTGAAACAGACTATCTCACCTCCAAAACGGCATACGTCTCTGAAACTCTCGTACAGTTAGGGCCTTCTTGCTGGTAGTCTGTTGAAACCGCAAGAAGTCAGGTCATGCGCATGGGAGCGCGCCGGGTTCCCATAGACTCAACAATGGATAGAGCGCGGCTAGTTCACACCCTCCGCTCCACTACTGTCGCGTATTTGATGCCTTGGTTCCGGGTTCGTTATCATTTTTTGAATAGTTATCTCGCTTTTCGTAAACACTGAAGTAACAAGAAGAGCGCAGGTTATTCCTTCTTTGTAACATAAGCGTAAGAGTGAAAGAGATAGCACGCCTTTATTTGTTTCAAGCGGTCAGTTTGAGTTTAGGTGTGCAGCGCGAATTGAAGTCATTGTTCTATGTAAAAACAAGTTAAGTAGTAGGTACTTCATTTTGTACCAGCCAATGTATTTAGAGTTGATACGAACCTCCCTATAAGTAAATGACCGAATATTTGTTGTATACAAATGTTATGGTGAAATGTGATCATACATAGCGCAGACTACCAATTATGATAAAATAACAGATGCAAATGGTGCCTATTCTGGGTCGATTGTGTGTGATTGTGTCCGTCTGTCTTTAAACATAAATAATGCTCGAACAATTTTCATAGTTTGGAGATTCAACCTGTTCTATTTCAATTTCATATTCATTACCTTGACACGCTTTACTTGATAGTCAATATGTGATTGTAATACCGCATAACCAATACCGTTAACTCTTTCATTATTAAATTGCAACTATTTGATTGGTCGGTTACGCATTACAAGATCATACACGCTTAAATTACACGTAAATCAAAATGTACTTAATAGACAAGAGTTAACGGCCTATTAAACTCCCGTTTGTGGTGGACCAATCAATCTTTACAATTTGTTATACCTACGTTATGCACAATAGTGAGACTGCGATCTACGATAGTGTTTGTTAATTGTTAGATTCGAACCTTTGTTTAAATAACTAGCGGAAGAAAAATGGGCGCACGTGTTAAATCGACCTCATTCGTGAAGTTCAGACAATTTAAATGTTGTTCAAATTGCTTCGTAGAGCAAAACATTAATTAACACTCTGTATTAATGGTGAACCTTTCACTAGAAGTTTCTTTATTAATTGACTTTTGCTGTCTCCATAATTTAGACCACAATAAAGGTTTTGGGGAAGCTCAATCCAAATACCTATAAATCCTAGGTAGATAAAGTATTGTAACAGTCTTAATAATTTCTTTATGCTGTGGTATTCGTACTGGGGCTATATTCGAAGTCTTAAAATAGGGATCTCCCTGTTCCCTGTAGGATCGCTCACGCAGCTAAATTTAAAGTTCAACTTGACGCGTGTGCGATCCTATAGGGAACAGGGAGATCCCTATTTAAGACTTCGAATATAGTCCCTGTAGAAAAGATCTATTAGCCTGAAACGGAGGTGGTAATAAAGCAATTTCCAATATTAGTACTACTACTACTACTACTGCAGCCTATTTGCGTCCCACTGCTGGGCACAGGCCTCCTCTCATCACGAGAGGGTTTGGGCTATAGTCCCCACGCGGGCCCAGGCACGGGCGCGGGCATTTCCAATATTAGTACCTAATTAAAAGAGTCACGAATCTGGCTGTTAAGCTTCATTAAAATTTCGAGGTATTAAAGTAATTCTTCTTTCAATTAACCTCATTTTCAGAAAATGCGAATAATCTTTTAAGTGGGTTTATTCCGAATGTTGGCAACGTCGCAAGGTATAGGTACTTAACTGTCAAACGTTTTGCTGTTTTTATTATTTTCTCAATATAACTGAATTAAAGAAGGAGTAATCATTCTATGGTTAAATGACGCATCTCGTTTTACATTCAAATGACAAAATTACATTAAAATGCGATGGAAGGTTTACAAACGATATCACTTCCATAATACCAAAATTTTCGTGTTGCTATGATAATTGAATAATCCATACTTAGTGTTTTATTCAACCATAGAGCGATTATTCGTGTTTTCATTCATTATTAATATTCAGAAATTAATGAAAACAGCGAAATATTTGACAGCCATTTGCGACGTTGCCAACTTTTGGAATAAACCCTCTCAACTAATTTCTTGCATAACCTGCACGGTGTGCCTAGCGGATGGCACGCAAGCTGCGTCCGGGCATACATCCTCACTCATCCTAAATTATGATCGAAGCCTTTGCAACTCGATTCCGCGAACTTTTTAAAAGAATGAGTTACCGCAAAATTTCTTAACCTTATGGAGTTAAAATTTAACCTTATGGAGTCAAAAGTTAAAATGAATAACAATGCTCTGCTGCGAAGCGCTTAACAAAATTACCTATTTACTAACTATAGTTAACCTACTTAGCTAGAACCAACTTTTGCGGCTAAAGTTTATATCTTTTTAAGTGTTTTAGAGACAAAACGATTACGGAAAGTGTTAAAACAAGCCGCACGTTGGTACATCAAAACATCATCGGGTCACGGCGTATTTGTGACCTATAGTTGCCGCGTATTCGTGCCATACCGGTTTTGCTCCAGCCTTATCACAACTCTCAAACAAACACCAACCTTACCGACAACAAATTATAACTCTTTTGAGCTCATCAAAATCTCCGCTCACAACTTTCTTCGCAGCAACAGGGCCAGTTACCTATAAAGTTTTTTTTTGTAGTTCGCATAGCAAGCAGAATCAATATTTAACGTATTTCCGGTTTCAGTTTGCCTATAAAAGGATTTTACTGTTTAAACAATTTGCAAATGTTCGCGATTTTATGACGTGCGTGACGTGGAAGATGAATCTTACAGAGAAACATGAACCGATGCTTTTCTGTAAAATGCCATTGAATGGATCCTGTAAAGACCTTCTGAATTTTTAAAAAGCATAGCAAATCCGTGGCAATCGCGATTCTTAGGAGCACTTGCAATAACTTTTAAAAATGTTTAAAAATGAGACAAATCAAATACGTACCTTTCAAAAAATCTGGACAATTAGACCTAAAAAGAGGCAATTAATTAGAATGGGTTGAACATACGATAAAGAAACAGCTAGAACATTAGTGTTATACGTGTGTGAATCATCATATCAGCTGAAAGACGTCCACTGCGGAACATAGGCCTTTTTTGAGTTAATGATTTTTGACATGAAGTTAACCAATCCCTCTTGTTGTCCACAGGAGCTATTCGCGCAGCTGCAATGGTCCGCCGAGCGGGCTCCGGCGGCGGACAGCTTGCGCCGTGCGCTGGGCGGCGGCGGCGCCCGCTTCCAGCTCGGCTGCATGGCCGACGCCAGCGAGTGCTTCGAGCACCTGTTGCTGCGCGTGCACGCCCATGTGGCGGCCGGCGCCGACCGCAGGGACGATGACGCGTGCAGGGCGCCGCACTGCGTGCCGCACAGGAAGTTCGCTATGATGCTCGTCGAGCAGAGCGTCTGCGGCGCCTGCCAGGCCACCTCGGAGCCGCTGCCGTTCACACAGGTTAGTTTGGATTCCTTAATGTTAATATGGATTAGTTACTTTTTTTGAAATACACCATGATTATCATGGCATTCAAAACTCTTGCTGGGACATAGGCCTGCCCCAAGTCGCCACTAAGACTAGTCTTGTACCATTCGTACCAACGGATCCTCGCTTCACACAATTTAACTTACCTACTCTATGTATTGTAAGGATGTTATGATGGAATGACTAACCGTCTTGAAACGTTGAGTATTCATATTATAAAAATTTTTAGCCGTCATAAAGCTCCTTGTGTTTACGGAATTTAATAAGTAAGAATTTTATGTAATGTTAATTTATATTTTTCACAGATGGTACATTACGTGTCGGCGACGGCGCTAACGGCGCAGGCGGCGCTCGGCGAGCACGGCGACAGCTTCGGCTTGTTGCTGCGGAAAGCCGGCGGCATGGGCGACATCAGAGACTGCCCTGTAAGTGTTACACTATACGCAATGTACAGCTACCGGTGGTCGTTACAATGATGCTTCCCTATATTATTTACTTATTTATTGATTAGTGCTGCATGGTTACTAATCGAGGTCGTGTTTTGTTTCCAGAACGCATGCGGTGCGAAAATCCAAATCTGCCGAACGCTAATGAACCGGCCCGAAGTGGTGTCAATCGGCATGGTGTGGGACTCGGAGCGTCCGTCGGCCGAGCACGTGGCGGCCGTGTACGCGGCGCTGGGCACCGAGCTGCGCCCCACCGACGCCTTCCACGCCTGCGTCGACCGCGCCTGGGCCGCGCGCGCCACCCACCGCCTCGTGGGCCTCGTCACCTACTACGGCAAACACTACTCCACCTTCTTCTTCCACAGCAAACTCCGCCTCTGGATATACTTCGACGACGCCGACGTCAAAGAAATCGGGCCAGAATGGTCGCACGTAGTAGAAAAATGCCGACGAGGACGATTCCAACCTTTATTACTCCTCTATGCAGCGGTCGACGGAACGCCATGCGATACTCGGCATGCTCCTAAAGACGTAGTGCCATTCCCCGCGCCGGAACCACGACGCGCCGTAACACCGGCGCCCGAGAGAAACAGCACCGGCTTCGCCCGACGAGCGGTCACCCCCGGCCCGGACAACGAATCCGACTACGTCAGTCGGAAAGCAGTGGAAAACATGATAGAAGTGCAAGCAAACAGACGAGCTCAATTAGCCAGAAGTCTCAGCACAGGATCCGCTTCAGATACTCAGGAGCGGCCGAGAGCGAGAAGAGACTCTGGTAATTGGAGTGGTGACCGCAACAGCGCATCGTCTGCTTCCTCGTCTACCGTCGAGAGCCCCTACATGTACCCGAGGGGTCGTGGCCCGGGCAGTGTACCCAGCAGCCCTACGCGCAAAGGAGAACTTTCCAGCGGAGGCTCTTGCGACGCAGGATACGACTCCTACTCACTATCCTCTACAGACAGTTTACCTTTGCAACAAGGACTACGACATAACTTGCAACTGGCGCAGATACCTGAATTGACCACGAGGGGTGACTGCGAAGCCTTGTGCTTAGAAGCCGATAGGTTACTGGAAAAGTCTCGACACGCGGAAGACGCGGCCGACTATGAAACCGCTCTTGTATTGTGTGATGCGGCCGCATCTAAAGCGAGAGCTGCGATGGATGCACCATACAACAATCCCCATACAATGACTTTTGCTCGAATGAAGCACAACACCTGCGTCATGCGAACCCGAAGTTTACAAAGGCGAATGGCTGGGATGACGAGAGTAACGGAAATCCCGCAAGCTGCTCCCATACGAAACACAAAGGGTGGACTAGAAAGCACTACAACGCCCATAGAAATTTATGCTACGTTGCCCAAAAAGAAGGGTTCCTCGAAAAAGTCACCGAAATGTATTGAAGATGATCTGGATAATCCCCCACGTGAGCGTCCACCCAGACATAAATCACGAGATGAGGAGAAAGTAAGGGATAAACGATCAAGAAGCGAGGACCGAGGGCGTGCAAGAAAAGAGATTACAGTAGCGACGGAGAAAAAAGATGAACCGGTCGAAGATAAGAAAGCCAACAAAAAACAACACAAAATAAGAAGAAAGCTGCTAATGGGCGGCTTGATTCGAAGAAAGAACCGATCAATGCCTGACCTCACTGAAGGTGCTGATGGTAACACCGAAGCAGCCAACAAGGAAAAGCGAGTGTCATCCATAGATGACGGCGACGTTGGAAGAAAAAAGGCTGATGATAAATCAAATCTGAGTGGTTATTTGTCTGAAGGACATTTGGAATATTCAGCAGCGAGTGGCACTAATCCGAACCTCGAGAGGAGTAAGTTGATGAGAAAAAGTTTCCACGGTAGCGCAGGCAAGATGCTGACCGCAGCCAAAGTGCCCCCACCGCCCCCGCTGCGAACCACTTCACAGCTTAGCGGGCCTAAGTTCGAGTCCGAAGTGATTGAGCACAACATACAATCCAGGCCGCCGCAACCGGTGCCGATGGCGGGCCGTGGGGACTATCCTTACCCTCACGACGTTGAAGAGGATGGCGGCTTCTCAGAACAGTACGGGGATGAGCCCCAGTCTCTGCAGTTCTTACCGTCATATGAAGGAAATCCTCATTACAACAACAGATTAGAGGATTCACCGTCTCAGAATTTCCATACAGTCGTGACAAAAGCGATGATTCATCAGGAACAGAGCCCCATCAAACGAGAGACGACGGGACCCATACAGCCTTCGCGCAATAACATGCAAAATCTTAGTAACGCATTCGATAATGGTGTCGATGTGGTGGATTGCGCCCTTCCGATGCGTAGATCTCCTCCCATGTTTGAGTTGCCGCCATATCCTAGCCCAATGAACTCAGTAAATCATTCCCGGCAGCCCAGTGAAGAATTTCCACCACCTCCTCCTCCCATTGATTTGACACCTCTTCAGGACGAATTAAATAATATACAGAACTCAAATCAATATGGAAACTGCGCACAAATGGATAACGAACGGGAAGTCTCCAAAGGTTCTTTACTCGCTCAATTACAGGAAAAGAGAAATCAAATCCTGAGAAACGAAGAAAGTCTTATGAATATTAACCAACTGGAAGTCAACAATAACAATAGTGCTGATATTTGGCTCAAAGAACTGCAGGCTAAACAAGCGGCTTTGAAATTAAAAAGGTCCGGTTCAATTGAGGGTCAGCTTTCAGGCCCTAGCGAAAATGTGGCACCGAACAGCAGTAATGTAAGGAATATCGCATCTCGATTTGAAAATAATACGCAAAATTCTTCAGATGGAGAAAGATCTCATATAGGGTTCGTGGGAATGAGTGCCAATAGAGACGTTATAAACTGTTCCAATCAATCTAACGCTGGAATGTACAACCGACGAGCTTCGGCGTCTTCTATTGATTCAAAGCAAATGGAGGATGACTATAGTGAACAGAAGGCAGGCAATAACAGTGTCTATAACGACCGAACTAAACCCAAAAAGAAATCAGTCTCATTCTGCGATCAAGTCATTCTAGTGGCCACTGCTGAGGACCAAGAAGACGATAGCTATATTCCCAACCCTATCCTAGAACGAGTACTGAAGTCGGCCATGAACAAGCCTGAATTAACAACGATGCCATTACAAACGGAAAAACCGTCTCTACAAAGGACAGAGTCTTTCGATAGTCAGTCTTCTAGATCTACAATATCCTCTCTATCACAAAACTCATTAATTCCTAATGATAATGCGCACGCTGACTACATCAGAGTTCAAAACGGATATCCTCCTTATCAAGTGGCTCAAACGAGACCCCAACAACAGTACAATACTCAGAAGAGCACGGGCGTGTATGGTACCAATTCACCAGGGCAACCGTCTCCGACTCAAAACCCAGCCAACCAGATTTACCAAGCTCTGCCAAACAACACCTCTCAGAATACAACCAGCCCTATCCCATATAATCAGCCGCCAGCAGTCTACGCAAATCACAGCAACTCAAGCCCACCGAACTTTAGTCAAAATCCCGCAAATAGACTGACACCAACTGCCCACAATCCTGCTTACGTGACCAAGCACAACCCCCACCTACCGCGCAACGTTCCTAACACGTATCCGCACCCACCGAACCACCAAAGCCAACCACCGAATAATGCCTACTATCACAGATTACCCCCTCATTCTACCACTCCCACACCTGGCAACTACAGCCAGAATCGCCAATTCTCTGCAGTTCAGAACAATTCCTCACCGTACCAAAGTGTGCCCACCAACTCGCCTGCTTACCAGAGCTACCACAACCCACCGACAAGCTACGCTAGCTCCGAGTATTCTAGTCGATATCCGCAAAATAGTACAAACCACTACAACGCAGCGCAGTCACCGTACCAACGCGTTCCCGCGCCGCACGGTGAAGCACCTCTCGAAAATTACAATAACACCTACCAGAAACCTAACGGATACTATCCCGACAATTCAAATCAGAACAGAAGCGCAGAAGTGCGACATTACGCCAACACGCAGCAGCAGCGAGCCATGTACAATCCGGCCATGAACTTAGAAGGCTCGCCAGCCAACAGCGAGCAATTAGGGCAGTTCCAGTACTCCCAGAACGGTTACAATCCTTACCAGCACCTGCCGCCTCCAAAGCAGCTGCAGAAGAAATCCGTGTCGTTCGAGCCGGGAACGAAAGGCGGCACGGAGTCTCCCATCCCGCAGCAAATGAACGGAAACATGCAATATGGAGATGGCCAAGTCCTCGCGACCCAAAAGTCGCTTTGTAACCTCTGTCGGAAAAAGGCGATCAACGCCCCAGCCATGTACTGCCCCGACTGCGATTTTTACATGTCCAGGTTCAAACCTCGGTCATAGCATAGTTAAGGGTTAACTCATTAGATAAAATTTAAAGAAATGAATTTATTAAAGTCAATAAAATGTGTAAATTATCAACGATTGCCAGAAATTTAAAAATAAGATTGACTGATCTCACTCGAGGAATCCGTTAGTTTAACTAGAATAAAATGATGGTACTTAATAACCTTAATTTTGATTAGTATTAATATAAATGTTTTAAACTATAGGTACCTATACAAAAGTGTATTTTTGTTACAAAGAAATTAAAAAAACCACGTGAATAAATGATTTAATAGCTTATGATAGCAGTTTTAATTCTTAACCAAGTAGGTTCAAATCCCATCAATCAATAAGATGTGACGAGGAAACGTGCTTGAAAATATTACAAGTTCCTCTGCGGGCTTAGCAAGCTGGAGACTGGGTACTGTTGTAGGTAGGTGTGTTCTATGAACACCGCTACGAAATGATGTAAGTAGTACGATTTTGAGAACAAAACCGATTTAGGGTGGCACTTCATACATGTACTAACTGACGGAAAATAAACTGATCATAACCGTGTGGGGTTTCCATTACCTAGATAGGTCAACCATTGGTCTGTGAAAACGATATGGAGTTTCCTAACTTGAGTTTTTTACCTAAATAGGTAGCCATTATGCCAATATTTTGTGACTATTCGATTATTTACAAACGAGTCTGACACGCTCTCTTGGCCGGTATTTTTTCATATAAAAGAATAAATAATAGATTAGCGATGAGTTTACTCATACATATCATAGACATTGCATAAGTATATAGTCATTGAATATATAAATAGTTTAGAGGCCGGCACCACTGTGGGCACCACCACCTCTACCAATATTAACGTGCCACTTGTGGGCACAGCCCTCCTCTCATCACGAGAGGGCTATAGTTCCCACGCGGATTGGGGACTTCACACACATCCTTTATGCGTGCAGGTTTCCTCACGTTGTTGTCCTTCACTGAAAATCTCAGTGATACCTACCAAATTGCTTTACGCACATAAGTAAACTCAGAGGTGCGAGCCGGATTTGAACCCCCGACGACCCTCTGCATGCGAAGGCAGAAGGGGGAGCCATCTATTATCAATTTCCTTATTTACAATATTTATGCTTCGCTGTCGACTAAAGATGCATCTAGTACGCATGAAAAGGTACAGATGTCGCTATAATCAAAGTTATCAGAAATGCTGCCATATCGTATTATGTAACATTTATAGTAGTTTTCAAAAGACAAAGATAACTTTGTGATTTGTGACACCTGCATTAATAACACAAATTCAATATAGTACGTTCAATAGCAGATTTGATTATTTATATATGAAAAATGCAAAATTTTGTCACTAACTAAACAATTCACAGCCATTTTCAATCAAAAATCAAAAGGAAGATCGTCATGTTTAAAAAAAGCTATAGCTAAAGTAATTTGGATCCTTGAGATCCAAATTACTTTAGCTATAATAAAAAGTGCAGTAATAAAAATGTTATCAGAGTAGAAATTATTCACTTGTTCCTGGTATGTTTCTGTGGTATTGCTTATCTGTACCCAATTTTCTACCAAATCAGCTCCGTGTGCAGGACACCGTGTCCTATTGTGTACCTTTTCTGTCACACGCGTCTTTCTAAAGAGCTTTGCACAGTGTCAATTCAATAGTAGGAAAACCACTTCGTGTTATTTCAACTCTGATGGCAGCTTGGCAGATGTTTAATGGCGACCACTAGTGACGGGTCGGGTCGTCTGTATGACCTGTCATATACGAACTATTTATCGTAGAACCTTAGGCAATTTGTTTACGTAAATATGACGGGTATTCTACCATCATACCAGCGTTTTGTGAATGGAGTACCCGTGCCGTCCATTTCTCGGCGATCATTTCGTTTACGCGAGAAATATTTGATTGTTTCTGTACTTTTTACATTCGGAATTGTGTGGCTGGGAGCGCTGTTCTACTTGCCGGAGTTCAAAAGTTCTACTAGTGTGAACGATAGTGTGTATAATGTGTATAAGCGTATTCAGAAAGTGGGGCCGGAGCTGCTGATGCCGCCGCCGCTGGCACAGAATGAGCTGGGAGAGTTTCCTGCTGTTGGGATCGGTCGGCACGGCGAGGAGATAGACCCTCACGTGGTTGAGGACAGGAACCGCTTGCGAGCGAAGATCGAGGAGGATATGGGCATGAAGGTGTTGGAAAGGCCGCAATTCGACGTGGCGCCGTCGGTGTCGTCGTCCCGGGGGCCGAGCAAGCCGCCCGTAGACGCGCTGGAGGAGCCTGCCGCGGGCCACAACGCGGCCAGCAAAGACGTGTCGCCATCCGGGCCTAAAGCAGAAGGTTCCGACAATCAATATGCAGTAGTGGCACTAGGACCGAACGCTGATGCAGACGTCAAACACAAACTAGGAGTTGTCAAAGAGGTGAGTGCTTACTACTATGTTGTTGAAGCCGTTTTACCTTAGTACTAGTTGACCCGGTGAACTTCGTATCACCCGAAGGCAATTCAGATACAAGTTATTTTTCCTCATTTTTAGCTGTTCGTTTAGATTCTTCACAATGTTTTTCTTTCTACACCTTCCCTGAATCACAGGGAATAAAACAAAAAAAAGAATGGGCCAAATTGGTCCAGCAGTTCCCGAGCCGTAGCTAGACTAACACACGGCAATTCATTTTTATATATAGCTAATGTTTAGTAGCTAATTTTTTATATATAAAAACGTGCTATGATACTTTATGTTAGACGGGTACTCATTTTTGACCACTTTACAAGCGAATATCTCCATAAAACACTGTACAAAGACCTGTCCAATAATACTCCACACAGTTATGCCCTCTTGAACTATTATTTCATTTGTCACTTATATGGGTGGATCCTTTAATATTGCTTATTTTCAAAATTGTACTACATCATTTTGCTGCGATTCATAGAACCCACCTACCTCCCAAATTTCAACCATACAGTACCCATAGTCTCTGAGTAAAAAGGCTGTGACACGGACGGACAGGCAGGTGGACATGACAAAATTATAAGGGTTATTTTTTTTCCATTTGGCTGTCTGGGTTTCAGGATTATGGATATTCTTTGTTCTCCTCTACAGGTCGCAATTTTCAATCGATTCTTTTTTTTATTATGAATGGGCATACAATTGACCCTGATCACTCCTGATGGAAAGTAATAATAGGGTCTAAGGTGGAACACGCTGACCCAGAATATGCCTGTTCACTGTAGACTTGAATATGCACTTGATTCTCGTGAAATTTTATGAGCAGTTAAAGATTAAGTAGAATTAGCTTGTTGATTTGATTTATAGTTATTTTCAAAATGGAGTTTGTAATATTTTAAAATGATTTAGTGTATGCAAAAGCAGACTAACAAGGTCTACAACTCTCAGAGCCACTAGTATTATTGTCTTATTATTACATAAACTGCATTGGTGAGAAGGTCATATCATGTCTGATTATCAATTTATTCATGAACTTTGAATATGTTGATATGGTTGAGTTTTTTTTAGTTTTCAAGCAGTGGGATATACACCGTGTTTATGTTGATATGCGCTAACTTCGGCACAGTGCTTGGGACATTATCAGAAACCAAAGACGGAAACAAAACCGTACCTAAATCAATTTTAGTACATATCGATTTTCAAACAAAATAAATAAATATTGCAATGATGACTAGTGCAAAAGGCCCTTTAGTTAAACAAAAGTTACTGTCAACTGGGGGCGAATTCTCCGACTATTCAAAATGATTTCGTTAATTAAAATCCATACAATAATGACAGATTGTATTAAAATTTCTGATACGACGTTATCACGATAATGTCGAAATAGGGTACCTGTACCTGTCATAGTTTCATATTGTCATATTGACGACGTGACACATAAAGTAAATAGCAAAACATATATAATTACACTGGTTTAAAGTGATTAAATTAAGATCATGAATATTTTAAGAACGGTGTTAGCTAACACCTTGGTTTCTTGAAGAAATTAACTTAATTAGACCTGAGGAATGTTCCCTTAAAATTAACGCATACTTATCAACATAAGCAGGGTGTACATAGAAGTTTTGTAATAAATATAAGTATGTTTGAGAGTTCTGTTGTTAAGCGTGAATGTAAAAAAAAACAATATGTGCATTTATTATGCCCATAAACATCCTTTGTATGTAAGTAAGCAATAAAATGTCATAATAAATATAACTCTTCCGTTACTGAGTGAGCGACTGACAGATTGACTGACTGATGACAATGCACAGCCAAACTAATGGTAATAGGAAGCTGAAATTTGACATGTAGGCTCCTTGCGGAGTGTAGGGGTGCGCCAATAACGAAATTCAAAAGAGAACAGGGAAAATGGGATTTTACGTGTTAATGTTTACGTGCGTACGAAAAAACCTTTAAAAATCGATAAACTCTATGGGATCCGTGACATGCCTCTACCTCTGTTTCACGGGACATTAAAAAAACCCACCCTTTACATGATGCTCTACATACGTATGCAATGTACCTACTCGTTCGTGTGATGTAGTCCACACGCAAACCCTAAGCAAACGGCTTAGACATACACATAAAACCATATTTATGTGCATTACACACGAGTTGACATTACGTCATTGCATAATAAACAGCTTTATTACCGGGGGATAGGGTCGTGGGTACACGACTTTGACTAGTTAGGTAGGTACGTATTGTCAGCGTTACATGCGCCAAAGTCAAGGTTCTGTGGGTGTTCGCAGTTTGACACTAATTTGTCTTTGGCCAATGAACCCATGTCTATGTCTGTCGCTTTACTAGGTATTTCGCAATAATATGCGGTATGCAAATTGATAACAGTTCTCTCTTCTTTATGCGCTAAATTGTCTGAACGCGCAGTGAGTAAAACACCAGCCAAGAGCGAGTCGGACTCGCTTGAATGAAGGGTTCCGTAGTTACCCTAAATTATGCCATATATCAAAAACTACGCGACCGATTTTGTTCAAACCAATTTTCGTTTAAACTTTTTGTTGAATTGTATATTCCCATTTTTTTTTCAATTTATCATAATTATCATTGTTCAGAGGTCGGGGGGACACTTTTTACCATTTTAGAAGCGAACATCTCCATATTGATCAAAAATATTGGTACAAATAAAAAAACTTAACCTTCATAGGTTCATTTTCCGAGACCTATCCTACTATGGTCGACGTCAAAGAGATGTTTGTTTACACTTGCATCCTATTCCGCTGTATTAAATTATTCTGTACATATTTTTAATGAAATAGTACTTACCTGTTTTGTGATAACGCTCTTCTGTGACGTGCACTGTACACAAACAAACACCGTGTAACGTCTGTTGAAGCGATTCTCACAAAGAAAAGCTTCAATTTCTTGATGTCTGCTTATTTTATAAACAATGACTGACATTTGGAACTCGATTCTAAAATATTTACCTAAGGAAATAATTGAGCGATGTCCTTTACTAGGACTCTGCAATCAGCTACCCTTTCGTACATTAAACAAACATCCAATCAGTCACGTATTATTCCTGGTCCAATAGCTTATGTGTAAATATTTGATCTATGACAAAGCCTGTGTAGGTAGAAACAAACACGTCGGGCTCCGCTTTCGTGCTTTGTGTGCCCGAAATATGGGCAAGCAGAGCGACATTTTGTTAAAAGGCCGTCCTATGTTTAATTTGGAATTGGGACACACTTCATTACCCTCTTTGCCGCATACAACTGAAAGGGGCATTGAATACGCTTACGCTTTGTACCAACGTAGACGATTTCACCATACTTTATATAGGTAATTTAAATTCAATTCTAATCGTGTATGTAAGCCGTGGTGGCCTAGTGTTTCGACCTACCGCCTCTCATGCAGAGGGTCGGGGGTTCGTTCGACCCAGGCTCGCACCTCTAAGTTTACTTATGTACGAAATTCAATTTGAATTGACCACTGAGCTTTTCGGTAAAGGAAAACATCGTGAGGAATCCTGTACGCATCTGCGAAGCAATTCAAGGATGTGTGATAAGTCCCCAATCCGTATTGTGCCCGCATGGGGACTATAGCCCAAAACCCTCTCGCGATGAGAGGAGGCCTGCACCCAGCAGTGGGCCGTAACGTAAGGCTGTGTTGTGGTGGTGTTTGAGATAGGTACCTATATGAAAGTGAATATTCATATGAAAGAAAAAAACAGCCAATTGTACTCTGCTTAGTAAAGATGAATGTGAATCTATTCACAAGAGCAAATGCCATTTTCCATTCTAATCACTCATTCATTTAGAAGGATTTGCAAATACCCAATCAACCATTGATGGCAAGAGCCTTTTTCTAATAGTTAGAAACAATCGATTAGTCGTCTACGTAACTGTATCAGTTTTACCTCAATAGTAAAGTTTACCGTGCCGAGCCCCAGTTTGTATCGTATCGAATGGCACATAATGGCATGGCGTAAGTAAGTACGGGACCTACCTAACGGCACTCGTGTCTCGAGACTCGAGCGAGAGCCTGGCGCGGTGACCCGCTCGACACACATTTCGACTAATGCTCTCGAATGCCAACTTTATCTGACAGGTGACAAAGTGGTTTTGGGACTACACATTGGCTGCGTTCCGAATCGCGCTTCGAGCGCTCACAGCACCTTGCATCCTTTTTCCTCTTAGGACTCCACTTTCAAGAGGAAAAGGGATGCAAGGTGCTGTGAGCGCTCTGAGCGCGTTTCGGAACGCAGCCATTGTAGCATAAGAGCTTGTTGAAATCTTTGCAAAAAGAGGTGATATACTTTATTGTTGTTTTACGACCATCTTGTTCCAGAGATTTGGAGATTATTTTTTATTCGATTTCTTATTGTTATGGCCAACGAAGTGAAGGCTTTCAAGTTCATTTCTAAATTAGCATTTCAATGTGTAACATATGTGTCCTTTTGATTGACACAGTTGAAGGTTTGCCAAAGGGCTATGGAGCGTCGTAGCATAGCATATTGGGTGTCAAAAGAACGGATTGTGTTCGGAACACCACGCTACGCTCTCAAACTAAAATATCCGACGTGGGACACAAAACTGCCAGGCTTAAGTGGGACAGGTATGGCCATGTCATGCGCATGCACCCGGAGAGATGGGCTTCTATTGCTACTCTATGGTTACCACACGACGGCCACCGGCAACGGGGAAGGTCCAGCGGTGTTTTTTCCTCTTGTAAATGTCCCTTTAAGGACTATCTGATATCTGAAGTGCCCTGAGCCTCTGAATAAAACCATGCCTTTTCATCATTTACGTTTCACAAGAAAACCCGAGAAAGTTCAAAAGAAGCTCTGGTTGAGATTGAGACGTCCTCCAAGTTCCCTTTGTTCAAATTGCATTGTACTTTCTGTAGAAAGTGGAACGCCTGTGTTGCGTGACCGGACAGTTTCACTAATATGAATATGGCGGCAGTTATCTAGGTATTGGATTACTGAGACGTCACATGTCATGTCTGTGTGTGTTACCATTCAATTATTTAGCGTGTCATTTAATTGACTACCTTATCTATTTATCTTCTCTATTTGTAGATACTGTCCAAGCGTGAAGTTGCCAGATTGTTTTCCTATGGATGGTTAAACTGTAAAATATCATTTTGTTACATGGTTACAGCTCAGGTTTATTCAAAGATGTAATTCCTGCGTGCAGCGTATGCTGGAATCTTGTAACGAATCTCTTTAGCTTGTTATTTTGAAGCGAAAGATCGTGCGAAAGGAGTTAAACTCGGTATTATTGGTTACATCATGGTTATTACGATACACATGTGGAAATCCAAACGCAGCTAGCCTGCGCCATTTATAGTCCTCACCTCACCCGTAGACCAGTTTGCACCTTTCACCCACATTTCCGTAATTGATGGTAAACTACCGACTTTATTCCCGCAACGTTTTTCGTTGGGCCTAGAAATGTGCAATTTGGTACAACCAAAGGTTCCTTAAATGATGTTAGTGTAGTGGACTTAAAATGGGCTTTCTGGAAATTCATTCCCTAAGGAAGATGTGGGTTGGAAGTTAAACATTCCGTGCAGATAAAGTTGCGAGTAAAAGCCATTGGGTATTGCATCAGACATTAATGCCCCATCATTTTACCCCCTTAATGGGGCAGTACGTATTTGTAAAAAAATATATATATTTATTGATTTCTAATTTCCAAGTTCATAAGTAACAGAATGACGGTAGCGAGTATCGACCTTATTTACCAACCTGCTATGTAAACGTGAACAGACCGACTGTCCTCGGCGATGTATGTAGCTTCAGTGGTGCTCAGCTCGGCGATGTATCAGTCAAGTCAAGTTCTTTTAAAAATATAGATGTAACAAGCCCGCGTGTTGCTTTGCAGGTTAGTAAATTCTCTTGAAACCATCTTGAGACCGGTTCAATCGTTATTTTTTGTTATGTTTTCTTGACTAATTAACTGAAGTTTCACCGGATATTTTTTTCCGAAAAAAGTATGATCGATTAAGCAGAAAATCAAGTCATATAATCAGAGGTGAGCACAAGCCTACCTTAATTATGATTTCATTACCACACTACCTGGGTTGGCCATCGCAGCTTCTCCACTTTTGCCGATGTTGCTTGTATATTTATCGCATTATCGAGTACCATCAATCTTTAGCTTTCGGAGTCTATAATATAACCGCCAATCATACACTGCAAATGTATAAGAGTAGAGTCTTTTAACCGTAAAAGTATTGGAACTTTAACACAGAGTAATAAAAATGTAGTGACAGAATAAACAAAGGTACAGGTTGTCACGATAAAAGTTAGTGACAACGCAAACAACCCTGTAGCTTGTCGTAGTCTTGTAGCTTGTAAAGCTTTGCACAAAGAAATCCAGGGCAATTAGTTAACGTCGAGGTGTCATCCTCATAGCCGACGGCTTGTAACTACGATTTATACTATGACTAGCCGATACCTGCGACTTCGTCCCGCGTAGACTTAGAATTTGCGTACCCGATGATACTATACATATGATGGCTATAGTTTTGGAAGTATTGAAAAACTGGTTTGACCCGTAGAAAACCCGTTCCCATTGAAATATCGGGATAAAAAGTATCCTATGTTATCCTTTACCCTTACCAAATTTCAAATCGCTCCAGTCCTTATGGCGTGAAGGCAGGACAAACAAACACACTTTCACATTTATAATATTAGTATAGTATGGATATGGAATTTTATAATAGTGTCAATGCCACTTCTCGTTTCTTCAAAAACTATCGAGAATTAGGTCCCAGGAAAATTTCAATGTCAAGTAGGTTCCGGTCCGGGAGACGGCAGACGAGCTACGGGCAGGCCTCCAAAAGGTGATAGAGCGACGACTGAGATGACATTCTCAATCACAAATGTTGTGCACACCATGACTATAAATAGCGGTCATACACGTACTTTAAGTACCTTCCTACACATTAATTCGTAAACATACGAGGGCGGTTTGATAAGTCAGTGACTTTAAAACAAAAACCATTTTAACATATAAACTTTTTTAATTACAATTCTGATCTCCTTGGTAGCTGGCAGTTTTTTTTTTTTTTAAAGGTGGGAAAATAAAAAAGTTATTGAGGCATATGTCGAATACGGTCGGAAAATTGTTGGAAAATGGAGAAAAGCGAATTTCGTGTGTTAATTAAACATTAGTTTTTACGTGGAAAAACTATTAAAGAGACTGAAAACTGTTTAAAAAAATATTATGGGGAATCTGCTCCTTCTCATGGAATGGTACATAAGTGGTTTACAGAATTTCGTTCTGGGCGTGCCACTACCAATGACGCAGAACGCTCTGGTAGGCCAATTGAAGTCACCACTGATGATGTCGTGAATAAAGTTCACGATATTGTTTTGGATGACCGTCGAGTTAAGATTCGTGAGATAGCTGAGACTGTACACATTTCATCTGAACGAGTTTTTCATATCTTGCATAATATTTTGAATATGAAAAAGCTTTCCGCAAGATGGGTGCCGCGTTTGCTGACAGCCGATCAAAAACGACTTCGTGAAACAACTTCCGAGCAATGCTTAGCCAAATTCAAGCGTAATCCCAATGAATTTTTACGTCGTTTTGTGACGGTAGATGAAACGTGGATTCACCATTATACGCCAGAGACGAAAAATCAGTCAAAACAGTGGACTTCTGCTAACGAACGGGCCCCAAAGAAAGCGAAAACCGTTAATTCGGCAGGAAAGGTAATGGCCACTGTTTTTTAGGACAGCCAAGGGGTTATTTATATAGATTATTTGGAGAAAGGTAAATAAATGGCCCTTATTATGCTACATTGTTGGAAAAATTCAACGCAGAAGTTGTGAAGAAACGGCCACATCTGGCAAAGAAGAAAATCCTTTTTCACCACGACAATGCCCCTGCACCCTCGTCGGCAGTCGCAACAGCCAAATTAGTAGAATTGCGTTACGAAATACTGCCCCACCCACCTTATTCTCCGGATTTGGCCCCATGTGATTTTTTTTTATTCCCAAACATGAAGAAATGGCTCGGTGGGAAAAGATTTTCATCAAATGAGGAAGTCATAGCTGAAACTGAGCATATTTTTCAGGGTTTGACAAAAAATATTTTTTGGAGGGGGTTGAAAAAGCTGGAACATCGTTGGATGAAGTGTATGGAGTTGAAAGGAGATTATGTAGAGAAATAAAATTAAAAAAGGTGAAAAAAAATATTTTTTCTGCAAAAAGTCACTGACTTATCAAACCACCCTCGTAGTAGGCGTTTGTAATTGTGGTCGCTTATTTTTTAGGGTTCCGAACCTCAAGAGGTAAAAACGGAACCCTTATATATAACGGATCACTTGTGTGTCTGTCCGTCCGTCTGTCACAGTCGATTTTTTCCGAAACTACTGGACCGATTAAGTTGAAATTTGGTACGTACATATAAGTTTGTGACCCAAAGACGGACGTGTAACGAAAATAAATGAATTTTAAACATAGACCCTATAATTTTGGGGCCTAAATTTGAAAAAATATTAATGAAGTTTTTCAAACTAGGTATATCGTGTGACATATCAAATGAAAGTACTTCTTATGAGGATCTCAAATATATTTCTTTTATTTCTTTTTTGTCAATACTTTTTGAGTTATTAAAGAAAATAGGCGAAAAATTACCATGTCCCCTTATCTCCGAAACTACTGGACCTAAAATTTTGAAAAAAATACGGAGGATAGTTATTGACGTATAGATTTCAGGAAAATTATTAAGAAGTCCATGGTATTTGAAATCTATCGTATAAAAGATCTTATCCTGTGAAACGGTTTGAAAATGGCGTCATTGAAAATAATCAAGGGTCGGAACCCTCTCCACGCGAGTTTAACTCGCTCCTTGGCCGGTTTTTAATTTATCAGTGCCGCAAAACGACGACGAAAACAATAATTTAACAATAAAAATTTCGTTTTGTTTGTGCACTGCCAAGCTTAAGTAATCGATTAGATCCCAAGCATGAAAAGCAATCCAATAAACAGTGACTTAGCGGAATTTCGAAACATTTGCACAATTTTCAAACCGAGCATGAAATATTAGCCATTTTTTGTTCCCCATCATTCATCAAATTGTTTTAGGCGGCGTTTCCACTTTTCAGCGGTTAAAATTAAACCTGACAATGACAGATTATTTTTTCTTTCCTAATTCCACATTCATATTTAGGAAGTTTGGAGATATTGATATCATTATACCTACCTGTGTTTAAATGGTACTTATTTCCGTTAAACTTTAATATAATTCCGTTTGGTAATATAACAATAGATCTGTATTTGTGTGTAGTTGCCGACAAACTGAATGAAACTGTCTGCATTGTACTAGTCCGCGAACTGTTTAATTTAGTTTCCGAATACCTCTATACTATAGTTAAACTTGTTGGAAGTGCGGTTCAAAAGAGCTCCAAAAAGAGATGTTTGAGAAGCCCGTGGTTGCATTAGGAGGGTTTATATAGGCGTAATTTAAAAGTTACAGTATTTCTCTTAGTCTGATAGGTACGTTATTTGTATTTATCTTGTGTACGTATTCTAAACTCAAACGTGTTTTCTAATGTGATTATTTACGGATTTTAATATAAAAGGATGAAATTAAGAGTATTAGCGATTTATTCACAACAACCAAATATTGTAACAAATGTAGGATTTTCGCCTATTTAGTACGGTCGGCGTCAAAGGAATGTTTACACTTTTTCACCCTGTTCCATTGTATTAAGGTCCAAACTTGTCAATATCTCTTTGGGGCCTTATTTCCGTCTAGCCCTACAAGGCCCTGGCCTAGGGGCCTCAGTGCCGGCGCCTGTACACAAGCTACAAAGGCTGGCTTGCGACTGGCCTGGCTGGGCGATAAGAGAAGGGGCTCCGGCCATCTAATTCCGCGGAAGCCTGTGCACATACTAACTATGAAATTATATTCAAACACACAGATTATCTTATCCTTTAAATATGTGTATACCTTCATGCTGATTGGCTTCGTATATTTCCCTGTTTCTTTGAGCATATAATCATGGATAATTTTCGTGATTATTGTTTTGATAAGATCTGAGAGACGTGTCCCCAGCGAAGCGTGAAGGTCGTTCATTTGCTCTACCATGGCAAACACCAATAGACCAATACCTACTCATTCTATACACCATTGATTCCGTTCAATGACTGTTTCGTGAGTGGTGTTTTCAGTCAACGCTTACATGTAAGTATTTATGACCGAGCGAGCCAAGCGTCTGCCTTTCAACTTGGGATTCAATTATTGGAAATTGTTCAAAATGGCAGAGCTATGGTGTTCTTAATGTTGTAAAATCATTTAACCCTTGGAAAAGTAGACAGTTTAAACATCCACTAGTTAAAGTATCCTTCCCCACAGGTAGGAACATATCTTGCTTAAGCATTATTAGCATATATTCAACCTTCATCAAATTCTGCGAACTACATATTATAATTACTACTGGATGGCAAAGCTGACTGCTACAAAGGGAGAGGAAGGTCCACATAGACATGGTTGCGACGGCATCGTACCGGACTTTGAAAATTCTGGCGTCAGAGATTGGAGACACAAGGCAAAGATAGACTTTGGAAAACGTACGTAGTCAGGTTAAGGCTCACACGCGAATGTAGAACTTTTGATAGAGACCTTGTTTGCAGGCTACGTGGCCAGCCCATTCCCATCTGAGCTCAGCACTTCTCTTATGTTTCCAAGTATTAGTTAAACCGCTGTAAGGTTAACCGTCAACCGTAGTTAACAGGCTTACAGCACAGAGAGCGGATTATTCTTAACGCGTCGCGCTCCCTCGAGGCGCGTGTGAAATCGCAGCATTCATTCGTTCTACGAATGACCACTGTAATACTAATAGAAGCCATTTTAGAGGTAATATTACAGCATATTCTAAGTTGATGAAAAATCACCTTTCCAACAGACATATGCATTGCATTAAAAGGCTATGATGGAAAACAGACAGCTCTAATCAATTCCCGAACATAAATCTTGAACTACTACTACTAATACTACTATACTACTACTACTACTACTACTACTACTACTACTACTACTACTACTACTACTACTACTACTACTACTACAGCCTATTTGCGTCCCATTGCTGGGCACAGACCTCCTCTCATCACGAGAGGGTTTGGGCTATAGTCCCCACGCGGGCCCAGTGCGGATTGGGGACTTCACACACATCTTTGAATTGCTTCGCAGATGCATGCAGGTTTCCTCACGATGTTTTCCTTCACCGAAAAGCTAAGTGGTAAATTCAAATTTAATTTCGCACATAACACACTACGCACTACTACTACTACTACAGCCTATTTGCGCCCCACTGCTGGGCACAGGCCTCCTCTCGTCACGAAATCTTGAACTGAAAACATTAAATTCCTTCAAGAGGTAAACTCATATATTTATTGGATTTAATTGTAGGTACATACAGCACACAAGTCTCAAGAAAACCAACTGTGTACACATACATAAGTCATTGGATGGAATTACCGGGGCGTTTCAAGCCACCCGTCATTGTTCTCAACTTGGACCTAATACAGAAAACGTTTGCACCGAGACATATTATTTGTGCATGAAGTCAAAATATAGGGCGCTTTCTCAGCTGCATCATTATTACCATGTAGAGATGGTGATGGCGGTTGAATCCACACCCTTGCCCTTGCGTATTCTCACAAGTCCATCCCGGCCTAATGTGTACAGTAATTAGCGTCTGTGCTTCACCGGAACTCTTTTATTGGCCGCAATGTCCGGCCGAACCGCTGTTTCCTCATAAAGATGATTCCATTTCCAACGAGGACATTTTTGTCAAGTGGGTTCATCTTATAGTCTTCATACACGATTGATACCTACGGTGGTATTTCGAGTGCACAATGAATTTTGAATTAATTGAAACAGTCTATATCTTACTACGTTTCCTTTTAAAGCTTTGAAATCGCACTTAATTTTTTTGTTTACTTATAAGTAGTATTAGAAAAAAAAATTTTTTTTTTACTTCGATCCTTTATAGACGATTTTATTGTCAAAATTTAAGTGCGTTTATTAATTAACTGACTTTATCCGTTACCTAATTGAACTTTTTGTGATCTATTTGTATAAAATTTTCACCGTGTAATATATACGTATTTCACTATCTATCGTCTTTTTATGTCTTTTCTAGGCATAGCGCACATACCTTACTTTATAAATGTGATTTAATAACACTTAGTGTATTATTAAATCACAAGTACTATTAATGACACAATAGTGTGAAATTGTACCCATTTAGCCTAAATTTAATGCTGATTAGCTGTTGGACCGGAAACCGCGTGTTTAATCGAATAACGAATTGTTCACCTATACCTTACCGGAACCGAATTACGAATTAAGTACATCCTCTCCAAATCCGACTACTTTTGCAGTATTGATATATGTATGTATTTCTCTAGTTTTCTTTTCTCTAGTTTAGTTTTTTTTTTGTTTTTTTCTCTGACGAGACGTATACAATCTCTAAACATTTGCGATTTTTATTATTATTTTTAGTATACATATTTTAGATAAGTACTTTAATTAATATTTTCATGAATTTGTACCTTAGTAAGATCTTAGATTTAAGTTTAAGTTAGGGACTATACATCCCTTAAATGTGATTTTAGTATGTACCTATATATGTATTTTTATACATATTAACGTAAATTTAATGTAAATCTATATGTTTAAATTTTGAAAAACGGCCTTCTGCTGAGTTTGTTGCGGCGCTTCTTCTCAAGCAATGGGTCTAGGAAGCGCTGGTAAATTCATTTCTGTTAAATTCATTTAAAAGTGACGTGTAAAAGTGCCCAGATGTGGCCTATTTGCTGAATAAATATTTTCATTTTCATTCATTTTCTATATAGGTAAGTATTTATATCGTCTAGCATCCATCCATAGTATACAAGCTAGGCTAGGTCAATTTGTGTGAAATATCCCAAGATATTTATCATTATTTATTTATTAATTCATTTGTGTTGTAAATCTGTGAATCAGTAATTTTATTTAATCACCTGAGCCTTAACACAGTTTACTCATACTCATACTCATTTATTGCTATGCCATGGTGTTTACAAGATGTTACATTTCACTTAAGTACTATGTCATGGACCCTGTTAGGGTGCAGCAAATATTAGAAACTAGACCTTAAATACTAGGTAGTTTATATCTTTATCGCTATTTAAAAGAAAACTTAGCGTATGCAGATCAATTTACGAAAGTTAGCACGAATTTTAATGAACGAAAGTAATGTCACTTTGTCACTTATAAAAGAGGCTCTTTAAGATTCTGTAGATTTTTTGTAGATTTGAGCGGTTATATGACAGGGTTGTCTAAAACACGATTGTTACTTATTGATTCAACCTGTTGTATTAATTTGTTATTTGTGTGTGACGCACATTACGGGATTAAGCAAATCGTTGTGACGATAATTTACCCACAGAATGAGCTATCGATTCAAAGCATGTTTTATATATTTTTTTCAAGTTGGTAAATAAAATAATTATGCATGGCCCAGTATGGAATTGATGGTGTGAGCGGTACTAGATAGCGAAGAAAATCAAAGACTTAAAACATGCTTAGAATCGATATCTGATTCTGCGGGTAAAATATCGTCACAACGTTTTGCTTGACCCTATAATTATATGTATAATTCACTCATTTAATTAATTTGTTCCAGCTTTTATTGCGTCGATCTGTAAACATAATATGACTAACATATACACTTATATCCGGACTTAAGCTAGTATTTTTTCTATTATGTACGTGTAAACTGTGAACAGTTTTATACATACATACTTTACTTAATAGAAAAAGTACCTCGTCGAACGCCTCATTGCATAATTTAGCAGGGTCTACTCTTAACGTTTAGGGAGGTCGCTGCTGGACAATTAATTCTCATTCAGAATTAAACGGTAATTGTTAATGACCGCGTGACGGCAGTGCCTTCCGCCCTGCCCGCGGTTGGTGGACCGAAATTACACCTACGTGATCCTGGGAATAGCTGTATGGCTTCCTGCTCTCAATTACCTACTGACATTCTCGGTTTGATAATAACTTCTACAAGATTGAGCGACGCCTGTGTTCCGCAGTGATGATAATGATGGCGTTATGATTTCAGCATATTTCTGACCCCAACAGCCATCAGTTTGACCAACCAACAGCCCACACATTGTTGCAATTATATGTAAGCATGGTACATGTCTACTAATTTTCTTTTACCTAAGAGAACAAAAGATTTTTACTTGGATTTTTTCATTTTATGTGCTTAGAAAACAGTCAATAGGATAAGACCCTTTGCAGAAGACAATTCAAAGAACTTTTCGTGAGTCTTTCTAAAACAAACCTTTGACACAAACCTCTGAAAAGGGATGGCTCACAGTACAAAGTATTTGAATGTCATAAAGCTATTAATTACATCCCATCCGTCACACGGATACGGCATTACCCCCGCTGATCGCGTCTTTTCACGCCGCTCTAATGTGTGATAATGTCGGCCAAGGGGATGCACGGGTTAGTAATGACAATGTCACCCCCACCATCGCTCTGATTGCGGCCGCACACGACTGACGTAAAACATGCTTTATGGATGTTATGGTAGCTAGTGCCTACGTCGGCCCGTTACAGCGTATCGTGGCAAAGCGATTTAAAATCCCATGTCGTAAGTTTTTTTTTATTGTTCCGCTAATAATCAGACAGGTACTGTAATCGTCGACACATTAGAAATAACTCGATTATTGAAAAAATAAAAACCCTATGAATGCAGTTTTTCTTGACACTAAAATCGACAACAGGTTCCTAAGGACAGATCTTTGTATTGTGCCTTATAGTTTCAAACTTGCCCATACTGAACGATCTAAATAGACTACCTACCTTGTATAGAAGTCTCCGAAAAAGCTCACACCACCCTATAATCGCCCCTAGCCTTCTCACCGAAAGTCTCCGATCGCCGAACTGTAACTTAATTTTATCGACACGAAGTTGTATGTTTTCGCCAATGTAACGCTTTTCCAATTTCGGCGAAGTTTATTCATGCTTCTTTGAATCCACACCTTATTAATAACCGCTGAAGATTGCCTGTTCTACTTCATGTTTTACAAATTGTGTATTGGAACAGCTACATGTGTACGCGGTTTTGATGAGAGGCGCCGATGACATAAGAATACATGTAAGCGATGGGTTGACAAGGGAACTTGTTATGTAATTAGGCTTGGCTGTTTTTCGGAGAGGGCGACATATGTTTGTATATGACTTACAACTTTTTTTTGCCGTAAATGTATACTAGGCCGTGTGTCGTTGAAGATGGTTTTATGTAGAGCATGTTTTTTGGTAATTCATCAATATAAAACGATTTATACGTATATAGGTAATGAACAGTTGTATTAGCACTCCATGATATCATCTACGTAGCTAATAGCTATTCTTCTGCACCGTCATCAGTAATGATAATGAACTGTTAATTTCGTACAAAATCAGAAAAAAGGTCTGTAGCGAAGAAGGTTCATTTAATGAGTCAGTTTACTGGAAAGGTTAAATCGGAGTACTTTCGTTATTCTATAATGTCGACGAATTCTTTTATAAATTGAAATCAGACTCTTTTCTTTAAACATAGATTATCGTTCTTGGATCGATTGGATCATTGTACTTGTTATTGGATCATTGTTCCTTTGAGAACCAAGAAAATTTTCTGCTAAGCTATCTATTGCGCCTATGTTTCGGACTGTTACAGGTAATTTGAATGTTCTCCGCGTTGTCTGGTAACTTTTAGGCAGGGGAGAAAACTTTCGTATGTTACTTTGTGCAAACATACGAAAAAATAAAAAGTTTGTCGAGGGCAAATGTTTACAAACTTATGCGTAGTATAACGGTAGCCAATATTATTCACTGAGCTTACCTAAACAAACGGCCGTCATAATTAATATTAAGGGAATAAGGATTGTTTATTGTCTGTATTTATTTATTTTACTTCCTTAATTTGACTCAATTAAGAAGATTTCGTTAAACGCCTCGGGCGCTTGAAAATTACGAAAGCTGACTTACAAAGCGTTGTTTATGACAAGCAAATTTATTAGACTGCTTAAGCTATATTCACTAGATATACAGGGAAGACCTTTGCACCTTACCTTTGCATCTTAACCTTAGGATACAAGAGACGTTTTAGCGCAAACAAAATGGCTAACCAGAACGCACATTAGTTGCCTTTCTATTCTGTACTTTCGTTTTGTTCTTGAGTACAAAGTATCCGGGTACTTTGCACCGGGGGTATTCTACGTGATTCCTTCCATCAGAACCTGGCGTCACGTTTTCTATGGCCGAGTAAAATCCACATTACTATGTCGCTCTAGCTTAGTTACCTACTAGGTTGTACGTTCAAGTCGTAAATGTAACCCGGCCTAGGAATAG
This sequence comes from Aethes cnicana, assembly GCA_963971205.1. NCBI lineage: Eukaryota > Metazoa > Arthropoda > Insecta > Lepidoptera > Tortricidae > Aethes > Aethes cnicana. The sequence goes on along the minus strand of OZ020280.1, from coordinate 4,218,451 downwards.
TAGGTACCTAATTCTGATTGAACCGACTGCCGTGTAGTAAATGAACGTTATCTGCAATGAACGTTAAATCATGAAATACGATAAGGCTGTAGAGAAACTGACTTCAAACAGTTACGCAGTTAATATTCAAAATTTCAAATTTCATTCAATTTAGGTAAAGATAATTTAGAAAAAGCCGTGGTGGCCTAGTAGTTCGACCTACCGCCTCTCATGCAGAGAGTCGGGGGTTCAATTCCGGCTCGAACCTCTAAGTTTACTTATGTGCGAAATTAAATTTGAATTTACCACTTAGCTTTTCGGTGAAGGAAAACATCGTGAGGAAACCTGCATGCATCTGCGAAGCAATTCAAAGATGTGTGTGAAGTCCCCAATCCGCACTGGGCCCGCGTGGGGACTATAGCCCAAACCCTCTCGCGATGAGAAGAGGCCTGTGTCCAACAGTGGGACGCAAATAGGCTGTAGTAGTAGTAGTAATAAGTAGTAGGTAAATATCAAAATTTTAATGTTTACCTACAAAGCTTAAGTAAACCTAACTTTTCTTGCAAGATTTGTGCTAAGCTCACCAAGGCGAATTTGGAAGAGAGATGTAAATAAGAAGTCCCCTACCATCAATAAAAGTTAAATTGGGTAAATATTATGGCGTGAACTCAAGGGTCTCCAGGTGTAAACAACTTCACGTTTAATTTTTCACCTTGTAGCTATTTTATCTGGGTGGAAGCGCCCCACCGCTGCTTCCCGCTGGCTTCACGCTGGGATCCGAAATTACTCCCCATCGCTCCGCCTGCGCCTCAGTGTTTTTGTTTGCACACACTCTGGCAAATGTGCGACACTAATCAGTTGTGAAGTGGAACAAATCGATCGTCATATTAAAGTTATGTGATTAACCACCTGCGTTCAAGACTTCGGTAGGTACAATTACGCTGCAGACTATTAAACAATAATCTTGGTGTATTACGTTCAATTTGACCAATTAGACGTATCTGACACTGTTCGGTAATATGTGGCATCAAAAGTTCTTGTTACTGCAAGTTTATGTTTCAATTAACATCATAAATACTTATAGTAAACACTGCAAATACAGCAGTAGTAAGTATAAAGCAGTGAACTTTTGCGTGGGGAGTCCATTCAACATATGAGTGGTAGTACAATACTCTTACTTGACTCCACATGAGCTTTTGTTATTTTCCAGTTTCTATATTTGTAAATCGTATACATTACTTATAATCCCTTGCTTTGATCACATGTTGTACCTTTATTTTGGTACCTAAGTTTCTTGATATTTCAGTGTGTGTTCACGATCTTTCGCTGACTCCGGGCAAAAAGGATATCTCAGTTTCCGTGTTCACAGGCGTGCAAAGCGATTTCCCGCACGCGGTAATGTTTCAGCTCTGGGCCCGGCGCTTAGCACTTTGGGTGGGGTTCACTGCCTTATCTAGCTCGTTTGTCCTGCGGGAACCTCTTTAGCCGATACGAGCTTAGCCGTCAACGGGATCGCTTTTAATACTACCGATACAAGATAACGTGCACTTTACTGCGGAAAGTTGTTATTACACGATGCGTCACAATACCTGGACCCTGGAGCCAATGTCCCTTAAATATGCGGCAGTTTATATTGTTTTATCTATATTACTAATAATAAGTCTGTAGAAGAAGTCGAGTCTGTAACTTCAAAATTAAAATAAACCGTCAATTCGAGAGGACTTTAAACGACATGCATTGAACACAAAATAACGATTTTTAGAAAAATTTACTGTATATATGTATGTCCGGATTTAACTCGAAAAGTACTGGTCAGATTGCAACAAAATTTGATAACATCTCAACAAATTTGAACGAAGCTAGTTTGTCATAAGTCCAAATAATTATTTACGAAAACCCCACCTTACCCTACTAGGCTTCGGAATTCTAATAACTATTTAAGAGATTTTAATATCGTACTTTTTCATGAAATCCTCTACTTAAATGGGAAATAAACAATGTCTACGACCTAAATATGAAGAAAATGTATGCTCGAACTTTTGCTACCAAAATCTTTTTATTACGTGGGTTAAAAAAGTGGACGTATCGAACAATAAAGGAATCCAATAAAACTCGACTCGAGTGCCTTTCCAGTGCTTCTTTGGGCCATATTTATTTTTCACGTAGGTATTTCAGTAATGCACTCGTGTCGTGGTAACGATACGAAGATTCAGACAGGTTTCGACTGGGCGCCTTATATGTCAAACGGCCCGCCTTAACATAAGAACACTAAAGTCCAACTGTTGCGATTTCTCTTTAATAAGAGAGGTTTCAAATTGTTCTCCAATATTAATGATATCGTAATTCGTATTGTGCATAACATAACTGGAACATTTCCAAAGAATTTAACGAAGAAAAAGATCGGCAAACCGCTTGTCAAAATACCACTGACGAATGGTTTGATGATGATTAATCTTTGCAGTTATTACTTTTATGTTAGTTATTATTTATTGATTTATAATGGTGCATTATACTTTGACACAAAACGGCTTTAAAAGGAGCCGTGGTAACCTACCACTTCTCATTCAGAGGGTCGGGGACACCTGTATGCACCTGTGAAGTAATTCAAGGATGTGTGTGAAGTCCCCAATCAGCACTGGGCCCGCGTGGGGACTATAGCCAAACCATCTCCTGGTGAGAGAACGCCTGGTGGGACGCAAATAGGCTGTGGTGGTGGATTATACTTTGGGGAAAACAAAACAATGCCTTTATAGGTTAATTGAATAGCCATTCAACTAGACTGAGTAACTGGGGGTAAATCGGGATACCTACATGTACGTGGCTCAACCGTGGGTTTCGCTAATGCACGGGCTCGTTCATCCATGGAATACCTATTAGCCCCTTCATTAATCGGCCAATGCGCCGAAAGCTGAAGTGAATCCGCTGTACGATAATAGGTAGGTACTCGTAGTAGCAAATTCATTAGCGATTTATGTACAGTTTAGTTCTAAAACCCCAATATTCTCAAATATAAATAAATCACCAATTTATTAAAATTGTCATACTATCGTCTATTTTTCATTGAGAATCCCACTAAAATTTTATCATTGTACCTATTGTAAGATACCTAACTGAGCCTGTGAAATGCTAAAGTGGAAAGCTCATTATAATATTGTCGTCTGTCTTGTAGCTGTCATTTCATGCTAATTATCTTCATGATTTGCATAGATAATACGATTATGTAAGAGTGCAATGATTGTATTTATATGAAACTAATTCATCAACTGTTTGTTTCAGGTAAGGCTGCCACGGCGTTTGTCGGGCCGGGTCGTCGCTTATATCATTTTTGACGGACGTAATTGAGGTATTTCCGATTTTCCCGCGACAGTATTTTCGTATGCCGTTTTATGAGCGATAAAAAAAATCCGGAGCACGGCCGTTGCTCCGCGGACAAAGCCGGGAAAGGGCGGACGGCTGGCTCCACTTGAAATATGAAACGCTGCGTTGCCTAATTCCTTCGGCCATTTTCCGAATGGAAAAATTCACTCAGCTAGCAGCCGCAGGCGATTACTCCTCTTTACAGAGTGACACGCGGAGGGTCGGCGAGCGCCACATAAATAATCGAGAGCTTACGAACACGGCCGCACGAGCCGCCCGGAATACGAGCAAACGTTGAAACGCAAATTGATCACGGAGCGTAGCCCCTTAATTGCGCACTTTTTCCTTTTTTGCTTTCTGTACACTCACTTTGTGACTCTTGATGTCTTGATTGCATTCATTTGCCTGGAAGGTCTTGTTTTCAATCTGAAAACGAATAGGCCCAAAAGCGAAAAGCTATTCTAGCTACAGCTGACTTAGAAGTACCTCGGTTGATATGTTACGTAAATAGGGGATCAGTGGGGATTTTGGAGAGCCAACCGGACTGGCGGTGAGGTCATAAATTGAGCTCTGCGGCTCCAGTGAACATAAATCGACAATTGTCCTGTCAAAGTGTGGGCGCCGCCGCCACCTCGTGGATTATTCGGCGGCGCCACTGCACTTCTTGCGAATTTATTTTGATATACCATCATGATAATTTCTGAAGAATATATTTTATGTATTTTTTTTAATAGGTACCTACATCTTTTCAGAAACTGGAATGTATACTTACAAACTTGTGTTTGCTCGAGTCTCCTCTCGAGTGTACTTTATATATAAGAGTAGACGTGTGTGAAGTTCATTCCTAATGGCAGGCTTATGAATATTTGATATTTGCACGGAAACATCACATCTCCGCAAGTTGGGGGATGTTGTTTGCGTTTTCAGCTCGTCGGAGAATACGCGAACGTAAACAACTGTGCGCCCGGCAACAAACAATACTGTCTCCGTCCGTGGCCTCCGCTTAACCCTTTAATCGACTTTTAAAACTCGTAACTCCACCATCAGCATTACCCGCTCTCCTAAGTATATCTTATTTAACCAAAACCCTATCTCCTTCATTTACATTTAAATATACCGGGTGATGTCTCGAACTAATTTACCACTTTGATGTCAACCCCCGTCTCTCCTGCCTGAAGGTTTGGCAATATTTCGTGTGTTTCTCAGCTCCGATAACGTTTGCGTTGTTTATCTTTTTGATAAGTTAATTCAATTTCAGGATTGTACCTTTGTACCAACACCGCCGTTACCGTGTAACGTTGTTACCAAGGATGGAAGGTTCAGTCGCTGAATCTTTAATAATTTCTGTTTGTTTTCACTCAAACTCGTCTTTTGAGGTGATTTAATATCATAAAGGCCGTTGTCAATAGTTAGACTTACCGGCTGTAGTAATCAACTCATGCGAATTCCATTTGTCATGCCGGCAACGTGTGCGATATGGCTACCTTAACACGATAGACCCTTTCGGCTAAAGATGCCGCGAAAATCGTGATAAGCGTTTTGAACGGTCACGTAGGTAGGTATTTTGTCGGACGCAACGATTCAACGTAACGTTCTGAGAAATCCCGATCTCGTTACGATAGTTTTCATGCCCGGGCCCGGGGCCGGCCGAGTTATCGCGGAGATAGCCCGCGACGCCGCCTCCGTCCGTGCGATGAATTAATTTCGCCCCACCACCATTATATGAACTAGATCGTAATAAAGATATCGCTTGCTCTTGGTTTACTCTACAACAGCTGTTATTTTGGGTGGCACCCGCTAATTTTCGGTTGGTATAAAATTTTAGTAATTTATGCTAATGTTTTCGCGATCGCGATATACGAGCTTGATGCCATTAACGAACCTCATTTATCAGGACATTTTGTATTTCATCAATAGTGCCGAAAGTTGAATCAGTCGCAGGTTTTGAATATAGAGTAAAAACGTACATTTTATGTAGATTTTACATTTTTTTAAGTTGTAGGATGCAGACAGACAATACAGACAGGGCTTATCAACATAAAATCATCATAAACGACATCATCATCATCATTTCAGCCAAAAGACGTCCACTGCTGGACATAGGCCTCCCCCAAGGCTCGCCACTCAGACCGGTTCTGTGCTACTTGCTTCCACCGGTTTCCCGCGACCTTCACGAGGTCGTCGCTCCATCTTGTTGGAGGCCTACCGACAGCTCGTCTCCCGGTTCGCGGGCGCCACTCGAGAACTTTCCGGCCCCATCGGCCATCAGTCCTGCGAGCAATGTGCCCCGCCCACTGCCACTTAAGGCTCGCAATTCTTCGGGCTATGTCGGTGACCCCAGTTCTACTACGGATATCCTCATAAACGACATAGGTACTAATCATTTAATAGCGATTTTCCCACGCTGTCCGAAACAAGTAGATACTCCCCACAGACTTCTCTCGAGTAATTGTTCTGTGATACTCCCCGTGACAACACCAATCATATTCGGGAGGCGCGACTGCATCTGAAGTGCAGTTTGTCTTGTTCTGCATAGGCATTATCATAGGCCACAGTTCTAGCAGTGGGTGCTGTCGGGTGGCGTGAAACGTCTCTCAATTTACGGCCTCGCAACAAAGAGAATTTCTGAGTTACTGTAGAGATAGGCGCCCAATCAATCATGCCCTGTTCCGCTGCTATACATTTTGGTGTAGCGGGCGTTCTGCGTGTATTGTTCCATTATTAGCAAAATCCTCCTAAATAAAATTTATTCGGAAACGTGTTTCTCTTCGAACAGGAAAATTTTGTTGCCGTAATTGACCAAAGGCTCCACATGGCTTTATGTACTACGAGTTCTTCTCCATCACTCTGTTTCAATTTCATGTTTAAATCATAAATTGTGCACTCAGTATGAGCAAACTCGATGATTTATAATTTCAACCACGTCGATTTGTCAAAATTACTTTTTTCACCCGAAGAAGGCTTTCATGCTTGTCCACGTTTTTGTGGACGACGTTTTTCGGCCGAACTTGTATGCTACTTGTCAAGCGTTATAAGTATAACGACAATATTTATGCGAGCGGACAGGCTAGTCGGCGAGGCCCGTGATGGATGCGAGAGCGGCGAGCCCGATACGTCATCGGCTGGATGCCGCGCCTGACACCGACGGATGCCGAGCCCGCTTTTTGCGGGCGTTTCATTGTACATCACTCTGACGACGAGCTCAGATAATTCTTCACATACTTAACAATACATTAATTACAATACGTACCTACCCATACGCCCAAAATAATGACCCTTACATCACTACGCTCGAACGTTTGGATACCTCACTATCAGGATTTATCCAATTTGTCTCAAACTCTCGACGCACTCTGATCCCCCGACGGCGCCTTTGACAACGAACCTAATGAAATACTGATCTCTACATAAAACATTACCACCCGTCGTGTTTACCTTTCTCATTTATCTTTATCGAAGTCAGAATTTCTAATTTGCCTTTTATCTCATTAACATTGTGTTTTTCGCGTAAACCCCTCGCGGATTCGCTACATGTTCGGTGTGGATTAAATAAACGCGGAGTTTTTGCGTGGCGGTCGCATTGTTAAATCATACGTCCTGGTTGCGGGCATTAATCACATCGCGAGTACGTTCGAGCGGTCCGCGGTGGTCGGAGATGAGATGACGGCTGACTCCGCTCCACGCGCGCTCTCGCGTGCCGCTTTTTGCACCCGTCGTCCTTTTGTCCGTCCAACGTATTGTCTCAAATCCCATCTGAAACATTATTCAATGTTACAAAACATAATTCTATAATTAGTGCTTGATTATGGCTTATCGGAACATTATTCGAGTTCATAAAACTTAATAATTTAATGTACCATTATCGCGACTTTTATTGTGATTTATTTGTATTTGAAACGAAGCTGTTTAATTTCGAACTTCGCGTGGGACATTTTTAGCTCGTGTCCATATCACCCACTCTAATCGGGAAAAGATCACGGAATCGTAATATTTCTAAAATGTACGATAATAGGTGGGAATTGCGAAATGTCATTGCTCATGCTACAACGGCCAATAACCATACCGCTCGTGTTAGTGTCGGGCCATAACAAACGACTGAATGCGGCGTCCATTCAACTGGAGTGTAAGTGTTCCAGAGGACATGGTTCTCAAGGGGTTGCGGTTACGGTAAGTTTCCTCTCGAATTCAAAACACTGATTGATTGCGCAAAGTTAAACCGGCCCGGAGGACCCCAGGACACAGGATGCGGAAAACCGCTTGGATCCCATAAAAGCCGTTATGTTGGTTCGACGGGTCGCCTGGGGAATCCGGGAAATTGAATTTTACATTGTTTCTGTGTCGGTGGTTTTTATTCTTATTATTCAATTCACCTAGCGCTCACTGTTTACGGACCGCCGTAAACCTGACGCACAAACAGAGTATAACTGTAAAATATCTTGGGGGAGGCAGTAAAGTTTCCATTCTGAATTTCATATCGGAACTGAGGTGACGTGTACATTTTAGTTAAATAGTTCCATCAAGTTTGCTTTTTCATCAAGTTTACGCTTTCATTCTTGTAAACTTATAAAGTCGTATTTGTTACCTATAATTCCTAATGAGCAACCGTGAAACATCCACCAAACAGCTCGAGCTCCGTTTTACTTACAAAATTTGGTATTGGCGTAGTTGCGGTAACAAATAAGTATAAGACTTAGCAAATCACATCATACAGTAACGATGGTGCAGCTTAAGTTAATAATAACTTGCATAAATTTTCAGTTGAACTTCATGAAAGCTTTTTAAATTCGTTAAATATTACACGTTTCTGTAGTTTTCAGTTACCTATCATGAACGTTTTTTATCATTATGGAAAATTTTGAATTGTTTCAGAAAGTAGAAATGAAATGGTGAAATCACCAAACATCCACGATGGCCAATAGTTTGAGTTAAACAGCTTTGTATAAGCAGCTCTAGCACTTTGTGGGCTAACGAACCGTTCTCACGCCCAACACTCGAGCGCCTTTTCTAGTTTTTTCCCGCTATTGCTGTGTAATTGCACGTAAAGGCTCGTTGTTGTAAACGGCAGTGCATTTCCGAGGTTACAGGCTTACTGCAGTGGATAGAATACAGAGCACAAGTAGGCTATTACTCGTACTGTAGATGTGTTGATGACTCAATTAATGAGTGCGGCTTTCCTTCCTGCGGCACTTTGTGCAAAATCCACGCCGTTCTGGAGTGTGATTGCGAAGATTACTTTAAGTGGATCAGCTTTGTCAACAGATTTAAGTGAAGACACGGGTTGTTTCTATGTATACAATATATACACGGTGGGTCAGAAAATATGGCAAATAATTAACCCACAGTATCGGCTATCGATTCTAAGTATATTGTATAGGTCTTTTATTTTTTTCGAGTTGGTAAAAAAAAATTAAACATATAATTATTTTTTTTACCTACTCGAAAAAAATAAAAGACCAATCCCATAGGATTGGTTGTGTGAGGGACGCCTGAATCCTATACAAAATATTTTTTTTTACCAACTCAAAAAAAAAAGACCTATACAATATACTTAGAATCGATAGCCGATATTGTGGGTTAATTATTTGCCATATTTTCTGACCCACCGTGTATAATCATTTCATAAAAGACTGCTGCCATTCGGAAGGTATACGGTTTTAAAAAAACCGATGATAGGTAATTATGAATTTATTCTCTAATCATTAGGGATTATATAAGATCGATCACAAATTCAACATGGATTATATTTATGAAATTACAGTGCACCATGCACATCACGCCAGAATAGAAATTTTTGCATCCAGGTGGTTTTATTTAGTTTGTCGCTTGATTCTTGATAGATTCATAACTAATAATAAACGTTTAAAAGTAACACGCCATATACGCTGTAACGCGGGTTCTTCTTCTCGTGTCAAGTGATCAAACCTACTACTACTACTACTACAGCCTATTTGCGTCCCATTGCTGGGCACAGGCCTCTCATCACGAGAGGGTTTGGGCTATAGTCCCCCCCACGAACCCAGTGCGGATTGGGGACTTCACCACATCATTGAATTACTTCGGAGATGCATGCTGGTTTCCTCACGATGTTTTCCTTCACCGAAAAGCTCAGTGGTAAATTCAAATTGAATTTCGCACATAAGTAAACTTAGAGGTGCGAGCCGGAATCGAACCCCCGACCCTCTGCATGAGAAGCGGTAGGTCGAACCTATAGGCCTTCAGGCTTCAAACCTAATTAATCTAATCTAATTAATCTTCAATTAAGACGAATCTAACGACACCTCGCATGCCAAAGAAATATACATACATACATACACTCGAAAAACATAATCCTCCTTCTAGCGCAGTCGTTTACTATTTTCCCCCCTACTATTTTCTTAGCGAGAACTACACTTATGTCCTGATATTGCAAGCTGCATATATCGTCTGGTAACGCTATACCGAGTGTCATCAGGAGCGATCCTGAGCAGAGTCCGTGTCGGAGGCGATTGAATTCTTGGCAAACAGACCCGCTGCACCCTCCAGCGACTGCCGCCGACATTTCACCCCCTCCCCCCGTTCGCACACATCAAGCTGGAAATTAATTTCTCGCTATCTGTTTGAGGCTTAGAGGAGATCGTTGCTTATTGCTGGTAATGGTTTATTTGTGAATCTCAATCTTAAATGCTTGGAATTTTTGGGGCGAAATTATTTCCACTAGTGTCATTATTTGAGGACGGACTTTTCCCGGCTTGTATATATATGTGGAGGAGTGGTAAAAGTGCTTTAACCATTAATACCGCCTTTTATGCTTGCTATATAATCGTATGCGAAATTACAAATTGGTTTACTTCGTCCTCCACTTAATGACTGGTTCATTCGATTTCAGTTTAGACTAGTTTTAGTACGTTAAAGGGCATTCCTTGAAGATATGAATAAAACGAAGTGAAATAATTATGGACGGTAAGGAAAGTAAGGTTTGAATTGCTTTTCTAATTTTAATTAAATAGCGCTTTCATAAGCGAAATCGTAAAAAGTAGTACTCTACTATATCTATTTATTCAGGTGTAAATTTAAATAAGAAAGTGAAATTAATTCTCGTCGTCAAATGAAAGCCTGTTTACTGTCCGCTGCCGAGGGCCCGAGGCTCTCGCCCCAACTCGGGAAGAGCTACGCCCAGGATGCCTCTTTCCGCTTTTTATTGCCAAAGTTCGCTTTTCATACGTGGGTTGAAAAGTTAAAATTGTTTTTCCTGTTAAATTCTTATTGTGTGCCTGTTTTGTTTATTTCTCGTCAACTGTTTATCTACTCAAAATTAATATCGCATCAAGTTCCTTTCGTTTGAACTGTTCTAAAAACAGAAGCGATTTATCCGTGTTCCAGTCCAAAACAAATGGTAGGCGGTCGAGTGTTCACAGCCCACGAAGACTATATAAATTAGACCATTAGCCTGCAGGTTGTGAAGCGAAAAAATAAAGCAAATGTCGAGTGATTTTGGCGGAGTGCCCGCAGGATTGTTGCTACGTTCGCGCCGCCTGCCGTGCCGGCACTTGTCTGCCAGCTGTTCTTAAATTTAACCCCTAAAACTTTTTAAATGTACGTTGTCTTGAAAATCTGTATTCGACTGTTTCAAATGACATGCATAGATGACGTCATTAAAATGGGTCATGCAAGAGTCGCTGTCATCGACATAGTACCATTTAGGTAATTTGTCATTAAAAGTATGAAACTTAGATTCATTACTAACAATGCCATGTTCTTGTCATTTCAATAACTGGGTATCATCACATTCCGCACAAATTAAATGGAATTAAAAAATATTGTGACAAAAGTTACAATTACTCAACGCTACGCTACCACTGCGTAATTGTTTAAGTCTAATTGCAAAGTAATTACAGAAAATGTAACTGGACTATATCAAACGGACATAATAAAGATACCGTAAAAGTAAGGTTGTTAAATTGTGATAGATACCTACTTTGGCGTTAAGCCGAACGCCCTGCTGAAACTACGAATTTGACACTATCTGCCGCGAGCCCGCTATGGATATGGACGGGATAATTTTCTATGAAAAACTGAGCCGTTGACTCTGAAAGTGTTAAACATGTATCGTATCTACCTACCAACTCGCACTCCAGTCGTGCCCTTGTAAATCATCCCGCTTCCCGCTCCGCCCGACACCATTCGCACGCACCAAAAGAAAACGAATGTACCGACGACTTTTCCTATTTTTTAAAGGAAACACAGAAATTCATTACTTTATTAAATGGCAAAAATAACAGGTGGTGTGTATGAAGTTGTTAAACGTTTATCGAGGTCGTTAATAAGCCGCCGAAGTACGATCGTTAATACGCCTAGAAAACGATCAATTATTTTTCTTTTTTTATTAGAACACTCAGCCGTAAAGTGACTGTGATATCTTCATAGTTTTAATATCTTTTCATCAATATTAGGTACCTACTGGCTGATGGTTGTATTTTACCTTTTGTCAGATAGGTATATCGATAGTATTTTGAAATTTAGTGATAATCAAGTCGGCTTATACAAGTCGGATATAAAATGGTCATGTCATTACGAGTATTAAAATAAATTTTAATAGTGATAACTATTACAATTTATTAAAGCATAAAGCAAATTGTTTGGCTCAGTTAGTAGTGACCCTAGGCTTTCTTCAGGAGCTGGGCTGGCAGGAGTAACCCCGCCAGCCAAAAACCACGCAAAATAGGCGCAATAATGACGTCGAGTTGCGGAAAACCAGCCCGCGCAAACCTATACCTATACCTAGTGTGTTGCAGGCATACCAATTCGCCTTCAAATGTGATCTGGCGAGCGTTAATGACACTAGCGCTCATTAAATAGGGCCGCGGCGCCGGCGTCGGTATTTCCACCGCGCGAGACGTCCCGTAAGATATTCAGCGACCGTCAAAGTCCCCGGGGGGTGATTACGTGTCTGCATGCAGACGGCTGCCCCGGGCTACGTGCCTTTTCCACAAGTTCTCTATAAACCATTACTAGAGAATACCCCATAGGGAATCATTCGATTACGACTCGTGTACGAACGGCTCCAAATCGAAAATGAACTTTTTATAAAACTAGCCTGACGCAAATTGCTGAAAGGGCGGAAAACTAGAGCTTCGCAGTGCATCAAGGGAGCGCTGACAACGACACGCTCTAATAGAAAATTTTCATATTCATAAGGACGTGAAAAATTTGCATATAAAACGAGCAACTTCGTCTCCCAGACTCGCCGAAGCTGAATCAAACACCCTGTTTTCCACTCACTCCTTGAAAGAAGCCGGGAGATTTAAGTAGTCTTTAGGAATAGCCATTATAACACCTCCACTTTATGCAATAATTTGTGAAAAAAAAAACTCTTTGTTAGCTTCTGAGACAAAATGAAAAAGATGCTTAAACTAAATGTTACTTTTTGCTTTCGTCCAGTGTTTGTTAAAGGCTTTAAATATCCAATTGCTAACGATTTTTGTCAAAAGAAAACCAGAAGAAGGAAAATCTTTAGTTTCAAATAGGTACTATTGTTGGAGTTCCGTTTACTAGCTTCTGGCCGATTTCGTCCGCATGGAATTCGGTTAGAGCGTTTCCACGGGAACTATGCGTATTCCCGGGATAAAAAGTAGGTAGTCTGTTATTATGTTGACCCGTGATATAACAGTATTTTCCCGAGTTGAAACCGGACAAGCGGTCATGCGACTTCATGAGTACCTAGTAATGGAGGTGGATTTTATTAATAGTCGGGTCATAGTTTTCAACTTTTTCACTTGTTTACACAGTGTTTATTTTATCGAAACCCGCTTGTCGTACACCGATCGGAAAATAAAACCTTTCAGCTGAGTCTGGCCTCGTATAAAATAACAATTTATTTAACCTTAGCGCGCACGAAAAATCTATTGCAATTTATTTTTTATTCGATCGTGTAGACATTAACGTAGGTAAGTATACGTTTGCATCGGCATTTGGAGTTTAAAAATGTATGAACTCATTTTGTTTTATTTATTTAACATGATTTTGTAATAAAATTTCTTTCGCAATAAGGCTACGTCTTGTACGTAGGTATACCTAATAAATTAAGTTACTCCCGACTTTTTCGTTCCCTCATATTAAAGTTGGGAAATATGAAAATGAGACACTGTATCCGTAAATTGGCACGAATTTAATTTAATCCCCGTGCGGTAATAAAACTTTGATGACTTAATTTGAACTTTGATTACACTTCAAAGGCAAAGTTAGGCTGTGAAATTCCATCCACACAAAAATATCCATCACAGAAGTTTTAATATAAATTTCGAAAGTATACTTTGACGTCTACTTTTACCAGTACTACCTATAAGATTTATACATATATTAATTACAAGATTTATCAATATTCGAGCTTCAGAGTTCAATGCTAATTCATATTCTAACCTGATGTTCCGGAACAGGATTGTTTACGTATTATATTCAGAACAAGGTTTTCGTCTGTAGGTACTTATACGGAATTAGAATATTGATATCATACCGATCCCTTCCCATTAATCTGAAAAATAGAAGTTGCTACGCTCGGAATATTAAAAGCAGCGAACATACCTGGTTTAGATTTATTGGGAAACAAAGAGCAAGTCAATCACGTAATACAATTGTTTTAATAGCGTATGACAAATATTTGTTTCCAATTTCATTTTGTATTCATTCTTTAATAGAAAGTTATTTCAATTTAAAGTAAAGAAAAATCGCTATGTCCACTCCAAACAGGTTCTTTATTTTTGAAACAACGATCACTTAAAGGACCCGACTTACTGTACCACAAAAACGCTGATAATCTTTAAACCACTGAACTTATTTTTTTCACAGGTACCTTCACCTGAAAGACCTGATAGGTATAGAAATTCTGTAATACCTAATATGTACGGGTAATATAACAGGAAAGCATGAACGCTAGTGTGAACGGCCACGGGCCCGCCGGGAATGTTCAGCGCTGACCACGGAACTGGCATGCACTTGAATAGAAATCCGAATGAATTGTTTGCGGAGGCATGCGGATCGCTCCCCCCACTGACGTAAATTGGATCTCGAATGAGATGTCGTTTTCCGACAAGGCATCCCGATCACCTTTGACTGGGGCTTCGAGCAGATTGCCTATTGATTGTTTAATTCTTTGTCATATAATACCGCCGCGAATGACAACGTTTCATGCGAGCTTTCCAGACTTCTTTTAATACGGAAAAATCCATAAAACGACTTCTAAAATAATAACGCAAAGACATCAGGACGATGGCAACATCTGCTCTGAAGTACCTACCTACGTATATTCTTGAGAGTAAACGTGTTTTCGAGTTAGGAAGCGATTGTCGACACTAAAAGCCCTATTACTTTCCACATATCCGTCAAATTGCATATAAATTTGAGCCGGTAAACGATTCTTTAAAACATGCTGATTAAAATAAAAATGAAAGTACTTAATTTTTAACAGAACAATACAAATTGATTCGAAGTCGGCTAACAATTCAAAAACTGATTGAGCATATATTCTCAGCGTGTGATCTCAGGTTTCTCGAATAAATTGATCGCCATTGTTATTGGTTCTTTTCCTCCGTAGTTGAGGTCAGTTTACAGCTTCTTGTTTCACTTGTGTCCCATAAATTGTGACGTCTGTCTAGCTTCACTATCTTATCCTGAATACTACTTGTATATTGAAAAGCGTTCAAAATATTTTATCCGATTCCACCTTCCTCTCGCAATCGCGAAAAGATCATCGGTATAGATCTTATCAAATAGGCAGTAAATGTCACAAATCACTTTTGTTTTATTACTGTACAGATAATGTACTATAGGAAGTCCCGCACCTCCACAATTCAAAACGCTTGAAAGAATTTAAAAAGCACCGCCGAGTGTCGCATCAATCTCAACGCATGTGAGCCTGAGACAGCCGTCAACTATGCGTTGAGAGTGTTAGTGGTGCTTTTTTAAATAATAATAAATAAATTGAACCGTTTTGAAATATAGAGGCGCGGGACTTCCTACAGTTATCTCTATCTACTTAATACGTTTGCTTTGAAGGATTCAGGATTCTTCTTGCTGTCTGACTTTTAAATGTAAGTCTACATTTGGGTTTGCAAGTCAGCTTGTGCTCATTCTCGTAAGGATCGGCAGCATGTAAGTCTTAGTTCTTGGAGGATATAATCACCATTATCACGTTTGTTTAGTGAGCATATAAATAGGAATAAAATCGCTAGAACACAATCAAAATTCTATATTTTATCAATAATCGAGATGGAATCGTTGTTAGGATGTTTATGTTATTGGTAGCGATGAATGCGAGAGGGCTGTGTGAATTGTGTATCCCTACGGTTGGTCCACGACAGTGCGCCTCGTGACTAGCCCCGCGATCCCACCTCCAGATTAATAACAACGACATAAATTCTCTCGTATTTATTACATCGATAGAGACGGTGAAGCGATCTAGCGATCATACTTCTATTAAACATATTTCTTGGTAAGTACTACCTACAACGTACATTCCAACATTTTTCGCAGCGTAATTTGTAAAAAAAGCAAGTGTATTTCTGTATTTCTTTAAATTCCTGAGCATATTATGTCGGTTACAATATTAAGCTGGGCTTTGAGATATACCTAATGTAAATTTTCAGCGGGAAGAGAAAAACGTTTCCAACTATACCTGCTTTCGCAGGCGCAGCACTCTAACTGCAGCGGAAATAAACAAAGGCTTATAAGTTGTTTAAGTGAATGCGGGGGATGGAGCGGTGCTAGAGAGCAACACTCGCCCCTGATTGGTGCTGAAGGGATAATGTTCGTGCCAAATGCTAACTTGGCCAATCGGCAGCCGCGCCGCCGCCGTCCGTGGCACCATTAGCCGCCACACTCTCGGAAATACTCATTAAACTCAAACGAGATCATTAAACTCCACTCTAATACATATGAGAAAGTAAAACCGATCCTGCTAACCGACCCCATATAAAATCTGACCTCTTCCCATATCAATTCCACGATCCAACGTATTCATTTCTTTCAACTATACAAAATCATGATGCATTAAAGTGCATTAGAGGTCTCGCCGCAAAACTCCGGTCCTGGCATTTTAGGTGCTCGTGTGTGAGATACTGCAGGATTGTAAGGAATCTGGATGTAAAAACCAGATCTGTGTTGTACATCCACTTCTAAATACTCACCAGTCATTATGTCTGTTGACAATCCACATTCGAGGTCGTGCGGACCTTTTGATGTGTTCTGTACAAGCAATTAGTTTCTTATAAACCCCACACTGACAATCGCCAATTTTGTCGCTCTTGATTATGGTTCTCCTTCATTTTTATCGCGGCCGGAGACAGCGAATATCTCTTGACGGAGGATTCCTCATGAAATAAATATACTACTTTTAGCTCTCGACTTTGTATCAAAGGAAAATGTAAGATTGAAAGCCTTACATGAGGTAAATCAGCAATTTCTTTTGAGTGTCGCAAAGTCGCATTAACTCGTGAGCCCTGCCTGCGGCCGACACCCGACCCGGCGACTTTGAAGCAGCTTCGCCTTTCGACCCGTGTAAAGCCGCTCCAACGTAGTGTTGCATTCATGTTTTCAAGCTATTTGTCTACGTTAAAAATAAAATAACTTCTACAGATTTATGTCTTAAATTGTATTTGGGTCAATCAACTATTTCTTGTTGTTATTCTGTCCCGTTTTCCAGGGGACAAAATGAGAGGGGTTTCTTAGAAAACCTGTTACAATATAGAATTCTAAGACGCTTAGAAAGTGATTCATTAGGGAAGGGATTGAAAATGGCAAAGAAACACCACATTTAGTGCATTTAAACCCACAGAATAGCAGTTTTAAAAGTGGTCCAGGGGACAGTAACCATGGCAACTATTGACATAAAAAAGTTGGTTCACCCATTTAATTCACATGAGCTTTCGCTCTCGGACAAGAAATAACCCGAATACTTTTGGAAATTGTTGATCTATTTAGACAACGGCACTTCATTTCATTGCTTTGCTTACCTATATGCCAACAAACAGAGGTTGACAAAAACTCTCTGTTTGGACTGAAAGTGTTGTTTGCTCTTTAATTTTGCTGATTTTCTCCCGCCTTAATGTCTACGAATCACTTAAATAGAATTAACATACATATTATTAATCATGGAATGTCGTTTATGCACGCATTGGCAACGAGTCGAAGTAAAATAATACTTGAGAAAAACATCGCGGGTAAATATAAACTAAATTCTGTTGTAGTGAAAAAAAAACTCTAATGAACAGAAATAAATGGAAAATATTCCTTGCTATATTTCAATTTTGCATACATTTACTTATATTATCGTGTGAAAGAAAGGCTTTCAAGTTTCAAGCAGTAATTATTCACCTCATTGAGTCTAATTCAGAGCCACGATATTCGCCGAGATCAAAAGTCGCAAGTTTAACATTCTTCCAAGTCGAGCAGTACTTAAACCGTCGTTTTCCGTAATGAATAAAGCAGTTTTCTTCGAAGTTAGTCAATTCCGCGCACGGACGGGGCTGCTGCGGGCGGCTTGCACTGAGCGCCCCCACCTTCCCGCGGTGCAGCTCAGTTCTTTATCGTGCAAATTTATTCCTTACTTACCGCCCGCGTTTTGATACAATTCTGAATATCACGATCCGAATGTCAAAACGTTTTGCTACGTGCTTTGTAAATTTGCAACTCCTTTACGCCTTATATTTGATTTATGTTCAAAGCAGGGTACCTACCGGATCATAAATAAAAGAACGCAGTTCTCGTTGTAGCGCGTCTCGTAGACTGCGTGCGTAACAAAAGATGATTTTGCGGCGTATCCTCCCTTATCCCGCCTTTTCCGTGTTCCGGCTATTGCGGCCGCCATCGAGCCGAGAGTAGCCCTCGTTAGGACCGTCCACTTGGATAAATCGAGTTTCCATTACTTACTCGTTGTCATTCGCTTCGACCGTGCCGCGAATTCCAAAAAATGTTCCTCAACGACGTAGCTTCTTCCTCGTTATTGTCATTGTCTCATAATGAACCGTTTAAGCTGGATTTTTTCAGCTGTTAGCGGCGTGTCGAAAGGCTTCCGGATCCGGATTATACTGATTATCAGGGTGCGCAATGATGCGTCGCGGAACCCTAGAAACTTTCCTAATATACTTCGTTTCGGTTGATCTGTGATATCCGATCCTGATCCTCTTGAAAAAAAATAATACAATCAGCTTAGTTTGACTGCGGTGGCAATGAAACCTGCAAAATGTGCATTTAAGACGCTTAATCCAGAAAAAACCTTACCATTCGAATGTTGGTATAAATCTAATTATTATATTTTAAATAAGCAGTCTTATTTCAAATCTGTCCATTCAACTGGACTTTTTTTACAAAACATTTGAAACATAAATTCTCTCATATAGTAGTCACCTTAAATTGAAAATCCTATTTCAGTCCGGTAGCAGATGGTTAAGTTTTCTCAACCATTTAACTTATTTTTAATTCAACTGCATTTTTCTTTGCTAGAGGAAGAAACAATATTATTATTGCATTGTTCACATTAGCAGTAAAACCGTTTTTTTATATTCATAACCGTAAACCTAGTTAAAATAGAGTTATCTGGTTTGTTATTACTGAAAGGTAGCCACGAGTAGGTATACATACATTATAAAAAGTAATGGGAATTGAAAAATGCTTAATATTTTAAAAAGTACACTAAAAGCGTACAATAATACAAGTACACGACACAAAAACGTTTGTGCAAAACAACTCTATCCCACAGTGACTTTCCCACTGTCGAAAGTCAAATTTAACTTGCACGATTTATTACAAACATAAACTTGTAAGGCAAAGCACCCATTCCATTGGAGCCTATACCACAACAAGATACAATATGCCTTCTGAATATGACAGTTACGGACATGAGTAGTTACAAGTTGACATGGGGTGGGTGTTATATTGACGCCGAAGGAGTGCGTAAAAAGTAGACAGTCTGTAGGTCTAGTGTATTTTTTACACCAAAAATGCAAAACGATGTCACGAAGTTATTCGAGTAAACTATTCACGATCAGTTTAGTTTTAACACGCGAGTGTAAGCTTCAACTTCGGGCTCGGTTTGTTTTTACCTCTTCTCACATGAGTGTAAATCTTTATTTGCGCTAAACGCATCGAACGCGTTTTAGTTTATTCATCATTTTTGTATGAGAACACAAACAGCACCCCTAGCGGCAAAACATGGAGTCAATTCAGCGAGTGATATTTACTTTACGAAAACGGATGTGAATTCGTTTACACGTTTTCTGACTAACTGCGAGTGTAAGCTCGTATTTGACAGTTTGAAAAGTAAATTAAACGAAACGCAAGAAGTAAAGTTACTCACCCGACTTTATCACGTGAGAAGGTGAGAACTTAGGTTTTCGAACCTGTCGAATCCAAATTTACTTCAAAATTTTAGATTTTTTAAGTGAAATAAATGATATATGTATGTCGTCTATGTCTTAATATGCTTGTATTGTGTTCTTGAGATAATTTTTACTAAGTATGTTATTTATTTAAGCTTCTTCGCATACGTATAAGTGTGTCTTTCTTTTTTAATGTTGAGATACTCCACGTTTGTGACGAATATACCTATAACTATGTACTTCGATTTGGTTTAACAAAAAACTAAATTACATAAATTACTCCGGGTTGCCTAGAAATTTTAGAAAATGTAGGTAACTTGGCAACACTTATGGCCATTTTGACAATTTTGACAGAAAAAACCTGAAGAAACGCAAACGCGATCGAGACGTTTTAACACACTGCCTTCCGTCACATATTTGACATTGTCATGATTGACGTTTACCAAGCCTCCTCAAATTTGATATTAATGATAATTTAAATGTTTATTATTGAATAATTGCCGGCCTGAGGCCAATATTTTGATAATGGCGAAGTGTCCAAGACAGAAACCCTCAATTTTATAGTGTATAGCGGATGTCGCAAAGTGATGTAGATAGGTACCAACCTTGACAAAACGGTGACACTGAAAGTACGCCCCGGGGCGTACTTCTGAAGTTCCTCAAGTCAGTAGCCAATCAGACGCCGGCCGCGTGACAAGGCGCGAAATCCAAATTTTAGTCAGTAATAATGGGCAAATAAGCAGTAAAATGTTGCAGCAATCGATTCCATAATCAAAATAAGTCCATTGGGAACACGTTTCACAGTAGAGTTTTAATTTTAATGTCATATTATTTTTATTAACACTAAATCAAAATTTCATTACGAAGGGTTTTCAATTGTTCACTTTTTAAGCCCAATGTTGCAAGGTAATCATGGTTCAAAATTAACCACATTTCAGGGAAATTGTTAGACAAACGGTTTAATTTTCAGTGATCTAATAATATATTGATATTATTAGATCACGGAAAACTATACGGTTATTTACATTGGTAAATGGTTTTGATATTATATATATATTGGATTAGGTAATGATAATAAATAATAATTACAAGATATTTTATTACAGATATTCGGTGTAGGTACACGTAGTAAAAAATTAAAATTAACATTAGTCAAAATATGAACAAACTTCATTTCAATATTTACCATGGATAGGGCCTAATACTTAAAACAATTCATACTCTGATTGTTTCTCGTTTAAAATCTTGTTTAAATAAAATTTTGACGATATAAAAGCAAAATAAGATGTTGAACGGCCTTTAACATTAACTTATTGAAAAAAAAAACTTTGGGGTAAATTTCCCAACACTGGTATCACTACCCGTTTGACATCCCTTTGACAGCCATGAATATTGCTATCTTTGTCTAGCGTCAATTCGGCGTATTCGTAGCACACGAGTAGGAAAGAGATAGACACAGTTTTACTACAACTTTTCGTAGTTTTCAGAGTTATGACTCGATTTTCAAGTTTTGACACGTTTCTTCGAGATGTTTTATAGGAAGCTTCGTCTCTAGTAATGTACCTCAGTGGTGACAATACATGAACGTGTGCGAGAACGGTGTTGACAAATGCACTCAAAGGTTAAAGATGAACCTTTTACGATTAGTTTACTCGAAGTGTGTTGAGTTGAGTTGAAAGATGGACGTTGACGTTTGTTGAGCCTCACCAAGTTTACTTGATTTATCTTTTATATCGTACATTAATTGTTTCCTCCATACAATGCTCGGCCCGTAGGCCATACTTGAAAGTGGCAAAATTGTCTTGCATATACTTAGAAAGAAGCCATATATAAGAGAACAGAAGAGAAGAATTATATTTTAAGATCCATACTTTGAATTGAGCCAAATTTCTTGTAATGTAGAAAGAATTGGCGCAGCTCGTGTTACTTTTATCAAATACAAAGGAGAATGCGTGCATAGAAGCAAGAAACAGTAAGTATTAGACATAATAATAGTATTTATTTTTATTTGACATATGCAATATCCACTGCAGAGGGTTTGGGCCCTACACAGGCGCAGTTTGGATTGGGGACTCACACATGTACCTACATTCTTGAATTACTTCGCAAATGCGTGCATGTTTCTTTACGATTCACTATGTTTTCGTTCACCGAAAAGCCAAGTCTAGTAGGTAATTTTGCACAAAAGTAACTCACAGATGCGAGCCGGATTCGAACGCCCGCCGATCCTCCGCATGAAGAGTTCTATAGGTGATGGTATGGGTGAAATGGTTCCGAATGGAGGACCGATCACCCGACTGATCCAGGCAGTCGTCCCCTTTCATAAATAGGTGATGGTGGCCTAGTAGTGGGCCACCATCACGGCTTCAATTAAATACCTAATATACACTTACATTTTCTTTCAGTGTTCCTTCTGGCTCTGCCCCAGCAAGTCAAGTGGAACTGTGGCAACTTTAAGACCAGACTCCGTGGCTGAGCCAACTGCTGATTCCTACCAGAATTTCATCAAGTTTTAAGTAGTTTAAACACTAATAAATCATGCTATATATTCCATTGAGTTTATTATTGGTGTTATTTATTGTAAGTATGTATATTTCTTTAGCAAATGTCAGCAACTAGCAACTGATCGATCAAAGCACAACCGAAGCTACTAACCGCAGAAAGCTGAAATTTGGCATATAGGTTCCTTGGGGAATTGGGGGGTGTTACTAAGCATAATTCCCGCGGGAACGCTCCGAATTCCACGTGAATGAAGTCACCGTCGGAATAAGCTAGATTGATATAATGCTTTTAGGTATTCGCATCAGTCAAGAATGTTGGCCGCTCTATTTAGCTATAAGTACCTACTAAGCCACAATTTTGCATTTATAGTATTTCCCTTTACATGATTTATTTAACGTTAATCTACCACATATGTAGCGGGAGTGGTGATGATGAGAACAAACTACTTTCTTGGTTAGTTTCAAGTTGATTTATTTCATAATAATTTAGAACGCTTAAATGAGTGAGGCTCACAAGAATGTGCCGTCACACACTGGAAATTCTTGTGAGCATCACCCAATATGTACTTATGTCTACCGAAACGATAATCCATGACACGGCCTATCTCTCTTCCGTGCCGTGCCTTGTGGACGATGCCGATGGTGCTGGCACAATCCTCCACGCCTGGAAAGACTATTCCTATATCGACTACGTCGCGATGTACGCCTCTTCATCGTTCAGCAAAAAGGCTGGTTTCAAGCGACCGATTGATTCGCACGTCGCTTTGCCTTCTCCATTAATCAGGTTCCCATGCTTTGCTCCTCCTCTCAACCACTATAAATGGGCCATCATAAGGCGGCGTTAGAGTAGGGCGGAGTATGACGCTTCTTGTGAACATTTCTGTAATTGGCCTTTCCCTTCTTGGACCGAGACAACATTAGCAATACTTAAGTATCTTCCCTTAAACATCTCTGTAAAACTATCGTAGGAACAGTTCCTCATTAAAAAACATTCCTGCGGTAGCCTAATCGGTATTCCATATACTTTCCTCGCAGCGCTATATCCGGTTTCTTCCTGTAAACTATGCTTGTAAACAACTCCTAAGTCCCAACTATAATATGGTAGGAAACTCTTCAACCGAGTTCTCTCTTTCGCTTCTTGCCCAAATACTAGCTATACAGATAGCCATGTAGGCAATACCAGCAATTTTGTAAGGCACTGAAAAGCCCTGCATGCCGCGTGTCTTCTAAATTTTATCTCCATGTTTAGTATCTTCAAAAATGTTCAAACTATTAGCCTGACAGTGACCTTGACAGATCGAATTGCGTATACTACTGCGTTTCTGTCATACTAAAAGTCACTCGAAAACGTGAACGTTTTCGTTTACTCACTTACTCGCTCGTCACTCATTCGTATTAATCAAAATACACTCGCTAAACCTTGTTACAAAACGTACCGTTAGGGGCGCTGTTCAAGTTTTCATACAATCTTGATGTAAACGCAAACGCGGTCGAGAAGTATTTTCCAGGTCCGAAAAATACACTTGAGGTACTGGTTGCATGCATTTGTGCTAAACAAAAGCGCATATCTAATAAAATAACGGCCCTGTAGATAATCTTCCACCTAAATCCAGTTTCAATACTGCTACTGCAATAGATTTATCTTTTTGCGATACGCGCCAGCCCCAATGATTACCTTGAGGATCTCGCAATCTGCTATACTACTACTACTACTACAGCCTATTTACGTCCCACTGCTGGGCACAGGCCTCCTCTCATCACGAGAGGGTTTGGGCTATAGTCCCCACGCGGGCCCAGTGCGGATTGGGGACTTCACACACATCTTTGAATTACTTCGCAGATGCGTGCAGGTTTCCTCACGATGTTTTTCCTTCACCGAAAAGCACAGTGGTTAATTCAAATTGAATTTCGCACATAAGAAAACTTAGAGGTGCGAGCCGGAATCGAACCCCCGACCCTCTGCATGAGAGGCGGTAGGTCGAACCACTAGGCCACCACGGCTTCAATCTGCTATATAGCAGCGATATTGTCAAACAGCGCACGATGATCTAAGTAAATCATTGAACATCAATTCTGCCCCCGTCTATACGACTGGTCGTTGCATGGGTTGCAACGACGAGCGCAGTTTCATCTAAGATGCGCGTCTACGGTCTAAGCCTTAAATCCCGCGGCTTAGCGCCGCCGAATGAAAGTTTACACTAAAGATAAACTCGCCTCCTCCGATTCAACGCGGACTACTTCGCTGCTCTCTTGGGCTTTTCTTTCTTATTTTGCGCCTTTACTATTTCACAGCTCGAGTCGAAACTTGGCACTGTGCGCTGCGGTAAATCGTTGAATTTAAATTTGACGCGAATCTCAGATTTAGGCACAACATAACAGCGCTGTATTGTATCGATTTCATTAAGTGATAGGATCAACTAATGATATCTTACATCCCGGTAACATATAAAACACAATCCCACTGCAATAATCAGTTCACTCTATTCGCAAAGCATTATTAATTCATTATAGGCATTAATTAGGTTGAAAAATCAATTAAGGTGCACTTACCCCGACTGACCTAACAGTTCGTAAATAATACATATAAGATACACATGTACAAAGGCGGCTTACTTTTAACCTTTTTAATGTATTTTTATAATGTGTAATAACTGTGTAATAGAATTCCGTACCAAAAAAGCTTATGAATTCAAAAACTCAATACCACTTACATATTTAGGTATACTAAAACTGTATAAGTTGATGGAAGTAAATCGATAAACTAATAATTAGCTCGATCGGATATGAAAAGTGGAATCTAAAATGCCGTCTTTTCAATATAACCGAGCGCTATTTAGACTTTAGCAGGCATGTTGCTTTTTCACGCATCGTTAGTCATGAAATATTTCCCCGTAGCATTTTTCTGTGTAAATATTTGTAAGGAGCTTTTATTGCAGTGCCGATTACTCGGTCGGTGTAATCGGGGCTCCGCAGCCGCTGCGCAATTTACGGACGTTGCATTGCAGGTGCTTACCTAAAAGTAACTCGCTGTCTCCAACTGCTAGTTCATTCTTATTTTAAGCTTTGGTGAACGTTTTAAAAAAGGAATGCCGTTTAGCCTCCTTTCTGTGTTTTCGTATCGATTAGGTATTTGTTATTCACTCGGATGTCTAGACGGATTCAATGAGGTTGAAAGATGCAAGCGAAGAGCTGCATTTTAAGTAAGTGGTAAGTCTTTACGGAGACTGCTTACATGAATACTTTCAAGAATGGTTTAGTGTTTTACTATTTGTGCTGTACTAACAAATTATCTTCTTCATTGCATTGTAGTGTTTTCAAATTTAATGCTTTTTAATATTTATATTTACGTAGATGGCATTAAGTTCGCCTTTTGTATTCGTTTTTACTAATGTGCAATAAAGTTTAAATAGATAGATAAATCACTACATAGTACAAAACAATAGTACATTACTACAGAGGCCGGGAAGGAGGAAGTTGCAGGCCGAGTATTATATACGGATAGTTACGAGGCCGACAACTTCCGTTCCCCGCCGATGTATGCATAGTGCTTTTCTCAAACATGCAATGAAATAAATAAATAAAATAATATTTTATATATAATATAATATATTTTGTCTTTTTTACATAAATAAAACTGCGCTACCTATGTAGCAAATAAGGTTCATGTTTTTTTTTAAAGCTGTATTGGCAGAATATCGTAGCGAACCATAGAGTAAATATTGCTTGTAGCCTTTTTAAATGGCGGAATGCCAAGATTCTGTGACACAAATATTTCAAATGGAAATTAAAAAAAAGGTGAGCCGGCCTAGGCCTGCAACGTTTGTATGAAATTTCATTATAGACCAATTTGTCTAGCCGCGCCTGAAATGTGATACTTCCCAGGCTAATAAGAAGAACATAATATTAATATTTCATTGCATGTTTGAGAAAAGTCACTTCCTGCTGTCTGTCCCTTTGGTATGCTTAGATCTTTAAAATTACGCAACGGATTTCGATAGATAGAGCGATTCAAGAGGAAGGTTTTAGTATATAACTTGTTATAGTTTAACGCTTAATTCTTGCGGGAACGCTATAATCGAATTCCACGGGGACGAAATCGCGGGCAGATGCTAGTAAATAATAAACAGCTTATTTACGTTTCCTCCTGAGCACATAACTTTAGGTTTCCTCACATTAAACTTAGTGTAAACTATATAGTTGGCAAATAGCACTGTGGGGTGCGAGCCGAGATTTGAACCCCAAACGCATGAAAGGTTATATTTTTGAATCGCCAGAGAAAGTCCGTCTTTTTGTAGTGAATAGATATAATAGATGGCATGATATAATAGATGTACAGTTTATTGAGCGGCGATCGCGTATCGGCGGTCGGATCGGAAGCGCGGCTGGAGCCGAGCCCGCACGAACTTCCGTCTGCGTATACCGCTGTCCTGAACAAATAGGACGTTCGACCGCACCAGCTGAATGCCCGCTTCACGCAACCAGTTGTAAATACAGTCGGCGTCATATAGTTTTAGCCGCCGAGATTACCAAATACTCAAAACTCATTAGCATTTGGAACTCACCAAATTTTCTGTTTTTGCACCGTGTTCAAAATGTAACGTAACACGCACAAATTCGAATGTTTGGGAAATTCATTGCGGCCACATTGAAGGCCACGACGCCGTTGGTAAAGATGCACCCAAAGTAGGTACGGAACACTACCTAGGAAAATGGAAATTATTACCAAACTATATGAAGCTGACTGTACAAGTGAACGCGCCGATGCCCTAGCACAATAGCCCCGTATCAAAAACACCGCAGTCCATAAAGTCGCCAGAAAACCGTAACACGAAGGTTTAAATCATACAATCCCGCTATGACTTTTCCAGTTTTCCCGGGTGTACATTTGCTGCCAATTAACTCGTTTTACATGCAGTCAACTCTTGGCTTGACATCACTGTGTGTGAAACTGAACAGTGAAAATTCATGGATTTTCCGGGAATGTTTACCAATACCGGGTGGTATTGACCGGTGGTACCTGATAAATTATATATTTTTCTTAAAACATAGCTGATTTATCGGAAATACCGCACCAGCTGCGCAGCGTACGACGTCGGAACGGCCATAAAAAAACTCGTAACAAACCGTACAAAGTACCTGCCTTAATTCGATATCCTTGTCGTCGGGAATTGATAGATCGCGAATCGCCCTGCAGCCCTGCAAGGAAGTTTCCTTGTTTCCCTAAATTTATCATGTAACCTTTTTCAAGTGTCGAATATCGAGGGAGCACTCGTCGACACCTGCCCGCTCTCACGGCAACTGGCTAGGTACGGTGGAGTCAAAAATATGTACTTTACACTTACACTGTTAGACCTTATCCCTTTGCAATAAGCTTCAAAAGTGTGTACATATTTTTGTTTTCAATTACATACTCTCCAGTCTCCAGCCAGTGTTCTTCTCGTGCGTGCCTCTCATCCTCGCATGTCTGATGTTTTATTGCTCGACGAGTAAAATGGACCTCTAGCCATTATTTTGGTTTTTAACTGGCTTAGGAAACCAATTGTACTGTATACGGTGTACCCACCCAGCGTCATGTTATTCCCGTTATTCGTACTATAATCCGTGAAGCAATATTGTGCTTTTTGGGGTTGTTGTTTTATTTTATGTATTTTTTCTCATAAGTAATTCTTCGTGATATATAATTGTAAGAAAAAAACATCTGTGCTTTTGAAGTCAATTATGTAAGTATATTTTCTAAACGATCATACATATTTAACAAACTGAAAAATGCTTGTACTTATATAAAAAAAAACTATAGGTACCAGTGCTAGTGAAGCGTTAGAATTTACGACGAATCAGCTTAATTCATGTTCTTTTTAATTAAGTCCAGATTTGAAATTATAGAGGTCTTGAACGAGTAACGTGACTGTGATTACTCGCGAATCCGAAACTAATTGGTAGTACATGTGTAAACAAAGGCGTTCGGAAGTTACCTACCAAGTCCAACGACAAGGAAAACGCCCTGTTACCAACGGAATTAATTGCTCCGCGATAACAGCGCCGTGTTTACCGCTCTTACTGTCTGCAATATTTCGTTGCCGGGATATTAAAATAAAATATCAGTATTGGCACAAAATATACCGTTCCAGGGAAGGCACAAATGAACGCCGACGGCTCGACCGCCGCGGGCCCCGCTTGATTACTTCGGTCACAACGCTGAAAATCAATTTCTTTTATTCATGTAACTTCATTATTCAATCATTTCGGTGCTCCGAACAACTTTGTTAGACACCTGACGAAAAATATTAACCATTTATTTTTACGAGTGTTTTGCTCTGTCAATATCGTTAGGCGTCATTTGTTGACGTTGTTCTTATAACGGCATCGGCAATTAGAATAAACTCACATTTAGGTAAACTAAAATAAATGCAGGAATGATTACCGCTTAATAAAACGCCGGGAACGCTTCCAAAGAGATTCGCAAATCATAATTTATAACTGCGAAAAAATCAAAACTTCTAGACGGCTTTTCCCATTTAGGCAGGCCAAGGTGCGGCGAGCTGTCACGACGTCCTTCGATGTGATATTGATAAATGTAGGCCACCGCCCTCTATCAAATTAAATATTTTTCCGATTCCAGCGACGTGAATGGACAACGATTCGCATTATTACCCAAATACCCACATAATAAAATGAAAAAATCCCATTGTAATGTTTTTGGCCCGGGCGCCTACATATTTGCATTAATTATCTAATTGCTTCTGCCTCGTCACCTTCTTTAAATATTTCTGGTTTAGCGATAATTTATTTCATTCGGAAGACCCGTGGACCACGCGACCGCGTCCCTTTCGCCGTAAGTCGAACGTGAAACACGTCGCTTGAGGGTCGGCGATATTAGATATCGCTTACAAGGGGCCTCGTATTTGTCCGCGAGACGTTCCCCGCCGATGGCTCGTTTCATCCCCGTGAAAGGAAGTTAAGTCACAAAGGAAGCCCTCTAGTGAGTTCACAGTGCAAAAGGAGATGGACAAAAACTGTCCTCTTTCGGTGGGTAAATAGCGGCAGTCCATTAAAGAGCGGCTCGAGTAACGTGTTCTGAACAAATCGAATCGCAAGGGGCGTGGCCCATTATGCAGGTTTTCCATTAGTGAAAAACTCAAACAAGCACCACGATGCCGCGTCGTCGCACAGCCTCGAGTATCACGGTCCAACTTACCTACATAGATTTGAGTATCTGTGTATCTATACTCATAATAAGTCTGTAGAAAGTCGCGTCTGTAACTTGAAAATTAAAAAAAGAACTATCCAGTCGAGGGTACTAGGTATATAAACTATACTGAACATAAAAACGATCAATTTTTTTTTAATATGTGTATGTCTGAATTTAACTCCAAAACTACTGGTCGGGTTGCAACAAAACTTGGTCTGGGTATAGTTTATGATACTAGTCAACATAATAGGCCACTTTTATCCCGGAAACACGCATAGTTCCCGCGGGAACGCTATTACCGAATTCCACGCGGACAAAGTCGCGGGCAGAAGCTCACCCGAGGTCCCCAGAGTCAAATGTAAGTAAAGATCACACCACACCGGTCTAATAATTGTCATAATAGGTGTCGATGTGTTGTGCTGACTTTTTATATTGTCCTGAATAGTTTGTATGATTGTTGTACACATAAAAGCTTTGGTAACCAGGACACCGCGATCCTGCTTAATAAGATTTAAAAAAGTCCCTATTAGGAGGAAAAATCATGGCTTTGCAGTCAAATGCCCTCCCAATCTCCCGTTCTCTTCGCTTTATCTTCGTAAATTTTAATTTTACGGATTGCTAGTTCGCGTTTCGTGTCGTCAACGTCACTGTAATCAAGATAAACGTTCTGTGTAGGTCTGCGCGGGCAGTGGGGCTCGATCGATCACTGACAGCGTCGCGGGTCGTCTCCGACGCATCAGGGCTGTCCTAATGTACGCGGTCCTTGCAAATCACTGCACTGTTGATAGCTCAAACTCAGATGGATTTTGCGATTTCTGAGTGGACGCCTTCTACATTAACCTATAGGTTGAAATGGAGACTGGAAGTGTTTTGTGTCAGTATCGTGATGACCGTTAACTTGATTCTCACGATCGTATTCTAATTTTCCTTATTGACCGAGCGAGCGAAGTGAGCGAAGAGCGAATTGAGTCTCCGTTTCAACTTTGGCAAAATTGCTTTCGTATGGATTTCCGGATTCGGTTGGTTGGTTCTCCTCAACAGGTCGCATTTCTAAATCGATTCTCGTGAAACTTTGTGATCTGAAAATTTAAATTCTACCTAGGTATATACATATACAGCACGGCACAACTTAGAAGGCGCGCGGAGAAGCACTTAAGTCGTTGAAGCAGAGACTATTTTTGCTTAGTAATAGTAATCCACGCGCCTTCTAAGTTCTGTAAACCTGTACCAACTTGATTATATTGTCTTTTCAGTCTTTGGATTTTTTCAAATCGGTGGAGCTATGTATGGGGTTCAAAATCTAAAGAAAAACGATTTAAGCTATGCATTAATAGATGGGCAAGGTCTACAGCTCGCAAAGCCACTAGTAATGTTTTATACTTAGTACCTCTACACTATACGTCTCTAATGGCTGCCTGAGACAGACCTGAGCAATTTCGTCCCAAAACAAGCACTTGCTGTTTAATTTATGGTCGTCGAAGCGACACGGCATGTTAAATATCCCGGTAGGTACTCCCTCTTTTTGACGTAGCTTATGCTAATCGCGTTATTAATATGCATATCTGATAGGTGTGAAAGTGACAATATATGATAACGGGCATTGTTTTCCCAATAGGAATTACTAATATGTACCTGTTCTTATTTTAACACGGTTTTATTTGTAACTTTATTTGCGTAACTGCTGGCTCATTACTCTTGTACCTTCATTTCTGTCCTAAAATGTCTGCCTCTAGCTGGCTAGGGTGTGTAGATACACTAACTCGATTGTTTAATAAAATAATCCGAACAAAATGTTATCAGCACACTTCGGTATTGATAAACAAAGCTACGATCGCGAATCCACGACGAGGCGTTTGCGACGAAGCACGGGCGATAAGTCAGCGAGGACGCGTGCGGCCCGCGCGGGCCGTAACAGTAAATCTGAGGCCACTTGGATTTACTGGGCCCCGGATTGCCCTGCTAGCACTTAATTACCACCGCACCGTCGAGATTAGTTCTCGCAACGCATTGCCCGTCTCGAAGATTGCGGCGCTTGCCCGCGACCGCAGATGGCGGCGCGGGCCCAAACTGCTTAGTGGGTTACTGTTTATGGCTCGGTACGAAACATCTATAAATGGGTAACTCATGGGAGAGAGTAGGTACATATATGTACATTTACATTTTAAGGCACTTTGGAAAATCTTAGAAATCTTTGGAGTACCTATCTTGGAAACAGTAGGTAAATGACGTCTCGTATGCATAACGTTCGTATATACATGGTGGGTCAGATCCTATATCAAATAATTAACCCACAGTATCGGCTATCGATTCTAAGTATATAGCAGAGGTGTTTTTTTTTTTGAGTTGGTAAAAAAAATGTATATGGGATTGGTTATGTGAGCGACGCCTGAATTCCATACAAAATATTTTTTTTACCAACTCAAAAAAAATTAAAGACTTATACAATATACTTAGAATCGATAGCCGATACTGTGGGTTAATTATTTGCTATAGGATCTGACCCACCATGTATACGTACAGCGGCGGATCTAGGATTTTTGTTTGGGGGGGAGGGGGGGGGCTTAGGTTAGATGATTATGAGTGGGGGGGGCTTAAGCCCCCTAGCCCCACCCCCCATGGATCCGCCACTGTCTAAGTATACTTATCTAATAAAAGAAAACTGAAAGTGGAAAATGAAACAACCACCCCCACATTTCATCAGAAAATCTGGAAACCATTGAACTGTTTTTTTTTTCAAACATAGTAGGTAAGAATTATCACACGAATCATTATTTTAATTCTTGGCAGCGGGTATTTTGTTTACCTCAGAATCTACTGGGAATTTATTTATTTAAACTTTATTGCACATTAGTAAAACTAATACAAAAGGTGAACTTAATGCCATAAGGCAAATTTACGTTCAAAGGTTATCTTTTCTATCGTTAATACGCAAGTTTCCGTTTTCATAATAAATCGATTTTAGAAAAAATATATAACGACACCTCAAAAGCTAAAATCCATCAAGCCATTTAGGCTACAAAGCGTGCCAAAGAAATATACACACATACACTCGAAAAAGATAACTGTCGCAGTTAGGTAAAAAGAGAATGTGTTAACTCTACGTTCGGTTTTTCCATTAAACGTAATACCGATTTGTATACGCAACACTACGAACAAGTCAGTGTTACAGTGTTGAAGGACCTTGCATTGCGTTTAATTCGATTAAACGCAATGCAAGGTCCTTCAACTTACACTCGACACATAGGACAAAGAAAACGTACGAGCCATGCAAAATTATGTACTTTTTTGAGAATTTCGAAGTAAACGCGGGGAGTTCTCCACGCGAGTGTTGGAGTAATCTACACTCGGATCTCCGGTCAACAGATTTACCCGCACGGCACTGAATTACACCCGTCTAGACAACCCTTGCTGAAATAGTAAAGCGATTCAATTAACTTGAGCTCTGAAGGTTTGGTACCTACCGCTAAGTCACTTTCATTATTTTATTCTACTCAGATAACAGGAGCAAATTGAATTAGCTTGAACACCTGGCTCATGAGCATGGTGGATTTGTAATAGATATTTAATAGGACACATGTGGTGTGTGTGAATGACTTGCTCTACCTAAGTGTGTTTATTATCTCCGCGTGGCACTTGATAATAATTAAGTATTTCGCTGAACCGGTGCTCAGTGCCGCAGCGGGATTCCGACCGGCGCACACGCATTGCATCAATCGCTAACTCGCCCGACACGTGCAGACAACTTACGTACAATACTGACTTAAAATTCAATGTTTTAAATTCTGCCCGCGCGGTAATTTTTATAGCAAGTGCTTAAATTACCATCGCAACCACAATTGTAACACATTAACTTAATTACTCATTTGTTTTTGAAGTGTTAGAACACTTGGAACTGCAGTGTTGATCAGATTATTTACATAGGCCGTCAGTGTTTAAGTCAATAATGCGATTGTTTATGCGTATTGTTACGGCGGGAGTGGTGTTCACGCTTTTTATTTTTGTGGTGTTTCGCGTGTCGGAACTGGGCCAGGGGGCGCCTGTCGCCGGCGCGGGGCACCCGGCCGGCCGCAGCGCCCGCGCCGCTCGCCTGCCCGCCGAACCTCGGCAGGGCTTCCCCAACTTCACAGAGCCCAACCGCAGGAAACAATACGTCAGCGAGGTTCGCATA
>OZ020280.1:4110362-4184711 GCA_963971205.1 Aethes cnicana | reverse complement strand
TACTACTCAAATAACATCTGTATAGCATACACATAAGACATGCTCACTCAAGCGAAACTAACCTTGGCAATTACTTGAGAACTTGTTAATTGATTCCCATAACCTCAATCCGCCTAGACCATTAAATGAATACGAATCGCCACGTCCCATAAATCTCCATCGACTATTTAAAGTGTAATTGGTGAAGTATCCAGTTTTTCCAAGTCATTGGCGACTTGCAAAGTTCGAGGGGCCTAATAATAATTAATGGCTCCGACGAAAGTCCGATAGCCTTTCATTAGTTCCGTCGCCGCACGGGGCGGCCGAGATTAAAACTTGCTCCCGACGAGGCTCCCCGACACTCTTTTAAAAGGAAAGCTCGGTCAGCCTTTGAAATGCTAAATGTGGTCTTAAAATAATTATTTGTTAATTTACTCATCGTTTGAAAATGTTCATCTTTTGCTCAAATGAAACATGCGAAGCATTGGTGGAACTTTTCGATAAGTTTTATCTATCGCTGTTTGTTGAAAGCAATCTTCCCGCAGCATTTTCACTGCCGTTGTCACTTATGGAACTGTTATACAGGAGAGGCGAGCGTTCTCTCACCAATTTCCATTTGTTTCGACAGATGATGCGTCACGCGTGGAACAACTACAAGCTGTACGCGTGGGGCAAGAACGAGCTGAAGCCGATGTCGAAGCGCGCGCACCTGTCGTCGGTGTTCGGCGTCGGCGAGCTCGGCGCCACCATCGTCGACGGGCTCGACACGCTGTACCTCATGGGGCTCACCGAGGAGTTCCGCGAGGGCCGCGACTGGGTCGCCGAGCATCTGCACATCGGCGCAGTGGTAAGTATTGCGATGAAGAACCATAGAAATCTAATCCTGAAGACTCCGCATCGGTGAATTTATTGAAAGAATGCTGCCAAAAATTACGGGGTGAGACATGGCAGGCTGCGTGACAAGGATATATGCTGCAGGAGTAACCGTGACATGTTTTAGACGTCAAGGCCGGTTGACATCACTATGGGTGCGTTCCGTAACGCGGTTAAAGCGCTCACAGCGTTTACAACGCTCATAAGTGTCCCGAATCGATTGACGTTCACCACCGTGTGAGCGCGTTTTTGATTCGGAACGATCATAAGTACGCTCACGGCGCCAACTCTAGTAACTGCTAAATTTATTTTTTTATTAGGGAATCATGTCCTGTCAAATATATAGTTAAATGTCACTTTGACGTTCACGCTCACAGCGCCCATGCCTCGCAGCGTGAGCACCGTGAGCATCGATCGATGACGTCATCAATTGCCTGAGCGCTGTGAGCGCGCTCACAGTGTCCCGAAAAGCGCTCAAAGTGCTGTGAGCGCGATTAGGAACGCACACTATGGTTGACACTTCTTTTATGCAAAAGCCCTAAAGGCAATGGCAGAGGGGGTCTAAGCAGTCTTCAGAATTAGATGTCTATGTGAGGAACGAACGAGCTAAGATGAAACTGAAACACTGACACATTTAAGCCGAGAATACATACACACATATCTATCTATAGCTGGCATGCCGTGAAGTGCATGATTGGTTAATTTCAAAGAAGAAGTGGATGTTTGTCAATTCTCCTAGAATGCCAGCTGTAGGCATGTGCATTCGGAACCTTTTACTAACATCATAACATGTGAGCGCTTTAGTTATACGTTATACGGTGACACTTTCACTAGTTAAATATTTGCTTTTTATAATGTATACACAGCCGCTCACTACACCTAGCTCATATTTTATGGGCATCCCACAATTGTATTCACCGAATGCCACGCGCCACGAACAACAAATCGCAATCCAATATGAAAAATTATAAGCCGTTCACTGGTATCTATCAACCCAGACCAACCACGACCACACCAAAACTGTCTATTTCAGTCACATTTCTGGGCATGGCATGGGCGGTCCGCACGCACGGAAAAAAAGACTTCCTTAAAATAAGACAAATTTCCTTCAGTGAAGACAAATATACTTAATCCAAAAATATGGTTCTCTCCCTATAGACGTACAAATATATTTTCTTGACTGTAGTAAATAATAATTTTGAATTTATATATTTAAACTAAGATAATTCGACTTAATCCGAGAAACGAAATACTTAAAACAAGACAACGCAGTGTCTTCGTGAGAAAATATTTATTTTCTTGGGCTTAGAATATGGTTTTTTTTAAGAAAGACTACACTGTTGCTTAACACGAGACAAAATATGCTTGATTCAAGATAGTGCTTGTTTTAGCTTGAGACGACGTCTTTTCTTGAGACGAATATGTGTATTTCATTCCAAGATTGTGTAATCTCAAATAAAAAATTTGGTTTACTTAGTTTGATATGTCGTATTTACTTCAGATGAGTATTTGGATTTCAATCCAAGATTATGTCATTTCAAGTGAAGACTTCCGTATACTTAGTTTAAGACGTCATTCTTTCTTGAGACGACTATGTGTATTTCATTTCAAGATTGTGTAATCTCAAATTAGGAATTTGATTTACTTAGTTTGAGATGTCGTATTTACTTGTGGTCAGTATTTGGATTTTAATCAAAGATTATTTCATTTCAAGTGAAGACTTCCGTTTACTTAGTATGAGACGTCGTCTTTTCTTAAGACGAGTACGTGTATTTCATTCCAAGATTGTGTAATCTCAAATCATGAATTTGGTTTACTTGGTTTGAGATATCGTATTTACTTCAGATAAGTGTGTGTATTTCAATCCAAGATTATGTCATTTCAAGTGAAAACTTCCGTTTATTCAGTTTGAGACGTCGTCTTTTCTTTAGACGAGTATGTGTATTTCATTCCAAGATTGTGTAATCTCAAATCATGAATTTGGTTTACTTGGTTTGAGATATCGTATTTACTTCAGATGAGTGTGTGTATTTCAATCCAAGATTATGTCATTTCAAGTGAAAACTTCCGTTTATTCAGTTTGAGATGTCGTCTTTTCTTTAGACGAGTATGTGTATTTCATTCCAAGATTGTGTAATCTCAAATCATGAATTTGGTTTACTTGGTTTGAGATGTCGTATTTACTTCAGATGAGTATGTGTATTTCATTCCAAGATTGTGTAATCTCAAATCATGAATTTGGTTTACTTGGTTTGAGATGTCGTATTTACTTCAGATGAGTGTGTGTATTTCAATCCAAGATTATGTAATTTCAAGTGAAGACTTCCGTTTATTCCGTTTGAGATGTCGTGTTTTCTTGATATATGTGTATTTTACAGTTTTCTGAGATAATGCCATTTGTGGTGAATACTTGCGTTGGTTTAGGCAAATTAGTTCTACCTATTCCGATCGCTGGACATGTAAGCTAAGCTAAGCTTAAAACCTCAAATACACAAAATCCTCTGAAGAAAACACAACATCCTAAATTACATAAACACAAGTATTCATCCGAAATGGCATAGTCCCAGAAAACGGAAATACACAATATCCCTCCAAAGAAAACACAATATCCTTAATTAAATAAACACAAGGCATTCATCCAAAATGGCATAATTTCAGAAAACAGAAATACACAATATTACTCCAAAGAAAATACAATATCCTAAATTAAACAACACAAGTCTTCACCTTAAATTGCAAAATCTCCCTCTTTTGAAGGGTGATTTCCATTTGTTCCATGGAACTGTGACGTCACAAGGCAAAATGATAAAATATTGGGTACTATTTTAAACTCTATCTATACACAGTTCGATTTAATAAATGGAAATTGCCCATTTTGAAAAAAAGAAAGCACATGGTCTATTTACAATTAAAACAAAAAATTGTTTCACTTCAGACTTCGTTTTATTTAACAAATCAACGTAATATAAAATCATAAATCAACGTTATTATTACTTTATTACTATCGAAACAGCTATGCAGCAAAATGACAAAATCTTAAATCAACATGACGAGTATTAATATCACGAACAGATTACCGTCAGTCTGGTCCATCAGTCAATGAATTAGACATACCAGTCTGGCGTCAGTCCGAACCTAACCAGACTGACAGACGGAACCGATGCTTAACTAAGCGTCTATAGGCCACCTACAGCGTCACGCCGTACATTCTGACGCTGCATACGGCGTGATGCTGTAGACGGCCTACGGCGTAAACTCCCTCCTCAAGACATAACCTACGTCTATCACAATAACTTTTCTCATACAACAATTGTATGCTCATTTCGGAAGTTGGTTACTTATAACCAACAACAGAAATGAGCACGTGATTAATCAACTTTCACATAGAATTCTGCTCTTAATTTTATTTTATTTTCGTATATTTCAGAATACCGATTCATATCGATAGTTAATGATTCTCAACCGGTCTTATCTCAGTTGTACCCACCCTTCTGTCGCCACCGGTCTTACCCAGTGGGGAGGGATTAATGAGAAAAAAATAGCAGTTAAACTTTTTTGTGAAAAACTAAATAGTTATGAACAGACTCACGTCGCGCTATTCCCATCTGTTGCCACCACTGATAACAACTGGGATTTTTTTTCCCAACTGTTACCAGTTATAACAACTGGGGAAAGATTAATAGTACATTACAGACCTAGGGTGGTGAATTCGTAAATGTCCCAGATCGCAGATTTCTGTGGCCCGAACCGAAGGTGAGGGCCATAAATATGCGATCTGGGGTTTTACGAATTACCACCCGTGGTTTGTCAAAAGTTTTACGTCTTGCCTTGGCCAAGAAGTGAGATTTTCTCTCCGCGTAGCGGGCAGAAAATCCCACTTTATGGCCAAGGGTGATGTAAAGTACATACATTTTATCAGTTTGTTGATTACCAAAAATAACAATAGAATAGTGTAAAAACAAACGCATTGACAAACGCCAATTATCTTATGAGAAGGAACTAACCTATGGCCGCGTGACACAACCTCAACCTGCCCAAACAAAATTATAAACATTATATCTTATTTATTACGCTATTTAACTTAATTACGTCATAAAACTAAAATCTACATTACACATTCACACGAGGTGACATGATAAAATCTAGAACATTCATTAATTGAATATACAGTTGCCAATATTTGTATAGTTACACAAACTAAAATACATCTGTACAAGAAAATACGACACTGACTGCAGTGAGGTGAAGAGTTGCGGGTCCTAGGTCGGGCCCGTCTTGACGCTGTCTAGACCGGTTTAATGCTCCCTGGCGAGTCCAGGTTCAAAACTGCCTTTTGAGATAGAGGTGACCGAGGTGGTCAGGTCTCTATCCCACGGTATGGAGTAAGTAAATGAAGCTAAATATGAAAAAAGAAACAATAAATTGGCAGCTCACCACTTTTAATATCTCCAGAAATAAAAAACAAGTTAGATTGTGTATATATGTACCTGCTTGAGGGCAATGCTATTCCGCTCAAACAGGGTGAGTTACTGGGTAATAGGTGACGACAAGGTGTGTGTGTGTGTGTGTGTGTGTGTGTGTGTGTGTGTGTAATTGTAATGTGCTGCGGGTCCTAGGTCGGGCCCGTCTTGACGCTGTCTAGACCGGTTTAATGCTCCCTGGCGAGTCCAGGTTCAAAACTGCCTTTTGAGATAGAGGTGACCGAGGTGGTCAGGTCTCTATCCCACGGTATGGAGTAAGTAAATGAAGCTAAATATGAAAAAAGAAACAATAAATTGGCAGCTCACCACTTTTAATATCTCCAGAAAAAAAAAACAAGTTACATTGTGTATATATGTACCTGCTTGAGGGCAATGCTATTCCGCTCAAATAGGGTGAGTTACTGGGTAATAGGTGACGACAAGGTGTGTGTGTGTGTGTGTAATTGTAATGTGCTTGTGTGTTAACGTGTGTATTTGGGTCGCTGTGATAAACTTTAACCTCACGAGGTTATGCTCAAATCAAATAGTTTACTATTTTATGTACAGTTTCTAAATGGAAAATGTACTCTTTAAAATCATCAAGTTTCATCTGACAATAATTACAGTCCAAAGCCATTATTTAACTCTACTCTACAAATCTTAAGCCGTTAATATTTAGAAATTCTGTTTAATATTAACTTAGTATTGCATACATATAATTACAGTCCAAAACCATGGTACAACTCTTAAGCTGTTAATATGAACTTACAAATTCTGTTTAACTATTAATTTAGTATTTCATGGATAGGACATGGCTTATGTATGGAACAACATTATCATATTTAGTTTCTATTCTGTAAATGCATCTCTGAATTATAAGATACAAGTGGTCACCTGCAATAGGATACCGAGCTTGGAACACATGGTAAGCCTTAAAAAGTGTATCAAACGCCTTTTTAATGCTGGTGAATTGATATCTAATACTGTCGATTATCAGCAATGGTGTGCTACATCTCATCATCGACCCTTGTAGAATTATGTAAGGTTGAACCAGCAACTTATTGGCCAGAGCTTTTTTTTTTTGTCTCTCGATGACACTGTCAATATCTCCAGCATTCTGAAATTGAAATACCAATTAGTTATCATCATCATCATCATCATCATCATCATCATCATCATCAGCCTATATACGTCGAGGGATTCGGCTTTAGTCCCCACGCGGGCCCAGCGCGTATTGCGGACTTCACACACATCGTCGAACTTCTTCGCAGATGTGTGCAGGTTTCCTCGCGATGTTTTTCCTTCACCGAAAAGCTTGAGGTAAATTTCAAATAGAGTTTTTTTAGAAACTCAGAGGTGCGAGCCGGGACCAATTAGTGTTGCAAGCAAATAACTAGTCTTTGAAGCTAACCATACCGTCGATAGTATCATTTGGTAAAACTGTAACGATTTTATGGATATTACTTTCCATGATAACTAAACATTACTATTTAAGCCTGATACTATCGATAGCATCCAAATACCTAATAAGCATGTAATGGTTTTAAATTGGATTCGTAGTTAAAGCATATTAAGGTAACAAACGAACATAATAGGTCTCTCAGTATAATATTACTAAGGACAAGGAAGACAGATCAATATTATACTTACTTCAACACAAATAAATATCGAATCTATTGACTCTTGCGTTGTGAATTTAATTTTTTTCGATAGTCTTCCTTTGGGAGGTACCAGATGACCCAGTATGTGCAGTTGTGCTGGAAGTTTTACTGAAACAATAAGTAGGTAAATTGTAAAGACAAATGAAGTAAGCTTATTTGTAAACCTAGACGTGTGCGCTGACACCAGGGGTTTTTTGGGCTATAGCCCCCATATAGTCCCCATGCTGTCGCAATGCTTGTTGGAGACTTCACACAGACCCCTTGGTAACTGATGCCTGCATACCTTTTCCAAAACGTCTGTGCACGCCACTGATAACCATCATCATAACGCATAACTATCAAAACGCATAACTCAAACTGCATAACGTCAAAACGCATAAAATCAAAACGCATAATGTCAAAACGCATAAAATTTTTACATCACCCTTGGCCAAGGCAAGACGTAAAACTTTTGACAAACCACGGGCGGTAATTCGTAAATCCCCAGATCGCATATTTATGGCCCTCACCTTCGGTTCGGGCCACAGAAACCTGCGATCTGGGATATTTACGAATTCACCACCCTAGGTCTGTAATGTACTATTACGCATAACGTCAAAACGCATAAAATCAAAACGCATAACGTCAAAACTCATATTTTTTTTACGCATAACGCCAAAACGCATATTTTTTTTATGCATGTCTAAAGAAACGCATAAAGTAACGTGTCGCCGGAAGGGTCGACGGAGCTCCGCTGCGCGGAGCTCCTATTTCTGCGTTGTTGGGCCTTCGGCCCAGACACAACTTGTAACCTAACCTAAACCTATTTTACTTAGCTTCAGTCAAACCTAGACATTATTTGACGTTGTCCATGAAAATTTTCCGATATTCCCACGGGAACGGGAAAAATGGGATTTTTACATTTTAATGTTTAGGCGCGTACGGAGTCGCGGGAAACAGCTATCTATCTATCTAAATATATAAAAGAAGAAACTGACTGACTGACTGACTGACATATCAACACAGAGCCGAAACTACTGGTCGTAGAGAGCTGAAATTTGGCATGCAGGTTCCTTGGGGAGCGTAGGGGAGCATTAAGAAAGGATTTCCCGATATTCCCACGATATTTACATGAGGGCGTTTGGTAGTATTGAAAGTTGTAAAGGGAACATATTAAGGTAACAAACGAACATAATAGGTCTCTCAGTATAATATTACTAAGGACAAGGAAGACAGATCAATATTATACTTACTTCAACACAAATAAATATCGAATCTATTGACTCTTGCGTTGTGAATTTAATTTTTTTCGATAGTCTTCCTTTGGGAGGTACCAGATGACCCAGTATGTGCAGTTGTGCTGGAAGTTTTACTGAAACAATAAGTAGGTAAATTGTAAAGACAAATGAAGTAAGCTTATTTGTAAACCTAGACGTGTGCGCTGACACCAGGGGTTTTTTGGGCTATAGCCCCCATATAGTCCCCATGCTGTCGCAATGCTTGTTGGAGACTTCACACAGACCCCTTGGTAACTGATGCCTGCATACCTTTTCCAAAACGTCTGTGCACGCCACTGATAACCATCATCATAACGCATAACTATCAAAACGCATAACTCAAACTGCATAACGTCAAAACGCATAAAATCAAAACGCATAATGTCAAAACGCATAAAATTTTTACATCACCCTTGGCCAAGGCAAGACGTAAAACTTTTGACAAACCACGGGCGGTAATTCGTAAATCCCCAGATCGCATATTTATGGCCCTCACCTTCGGTTCGGGCCACAGAAACCTGCGATCTGGGATATTTACGAATTCACCACCCTAGGTCTGTAATGTACTATTACGCATAACGTCAAAACGCATAAAATCAAAACGCATAACGTCAAAACTCATATTTTTTTTACGCATAACGCCAAAACGCATATTTTTTTTATGCATGTCTAAAGAAACGCATAAAGTAACGTGTCGCCGGAAGGGTCGACGGAGCTCCGCTGCGCGGAGCTCCTATTTCTGCGTTGTTGGGCCTTCGGCCCAGACACAACTTGTAACCTAACCTAAACCTATTTTACTTAGCTTCAGTCAAACCTAGACATTATTTGACGTTGTCCATGAAAATGAACATTCCCTTTACAACTTTCAATACTACCAAACGCCCTCATGTAAATATCGTGGGAATATCGGGAAATCCTTTCTTAATGCTCCCCTACGCTCCCCAAGGAACCTGCATGCCAAATTTCAGCTCTCTACGACCAGTAGTTTCGGCTCTGTGTTGATATGTCAGTCAGTCAGTCAGTCAGTTTCTTCTTTTATATATTTAGATAGAT
This sequence comes from Aethes cnicana, assembly GCA_963971205.1. NCBI lineage: Eukaryota > Metazoa > Arthropoda > Insecta > Lepidoptera > Tortricidae > Aethes > Aethes cnicana. The sequence goes on along the minus strand of OZ020280.1, from coordinate 4,175,429 downwards.
AGATAGCTGTTTCCCGCGACTCCGTACGCGCCTAAACATTAAAATGTAAAAATCCCATTTTTCCCGTTCCCGTGGGAATATCGGAAAATCCTTTCTTAGTGCTCCCCTACGCTCCCCAAGGAACCTGCATGCCAAATTTCAGATCTCTACGATGTTTCCCGCGACTTCGTACGCGCCTAAACATTAAAATGTAAAAATCCCTTTTTTTCCCGTTCCCGTGGGAATTTTGCAAAATCCTTTCTTAGCGGATGCCTACGTCATCACATCTACCTGCATGCCAAATTTCAGCCCGGTCCGTCCAGTGGTTTGGGCTGTGCGTTGATAGATCACTATATCAATCAATCAGTCAGTCAGTCAGTCAGTCAGTCAGTCAGTCACCTTTGAGTTTTATATATTTAGATTCATTATGCGTTTTGACATTATGCCAAAAAAAAAATGCGTTCGGAGGGGCACCCCGTGAGACAACCAGCGGGCTAATTGGGAAATTATTTTCACACTTGGCATCGGATTGAATTGCCAGTTTTTATATGGTTGTGACAGCTTACTGTTTACAATACCAATTGTCAGCCCATACAAACACTCAAAATTTCAATTCGATGCAGTATCAAAAACGATACGCAATTAGCCTCCTGTATAACCGGCCAAGTGAGAGTTGAACTCGCTTGGAGAGGGTTCCGTACAAGTCAAATGTTTATTTTCAATTGATAGAATTCTTAGAGGTGTTTGTAGATTCGTCTTCAACGCACGAGTGATCCTATAAGGGTTCCGTTTTTTTCATTTTTGTACGGAACCTTAAAAAATGATAAATGCTACTTTTTTGGGCATGCTGCCTGATAAGTTTGTGAACTTACCATCATCTTCTATATTTTGCAATGACTGCATAATCTCATTAAGTCTTTCATCATGTGTCGGCTTCAATGTTGTTATTTTTGTAAAAAAGTTATCCCAATTTAAAAAGAAATTTAATCCTTTTTCCGGGTAAAGTAAATCAAAATCAATATTTATCTGAAAATTAAAATAAATATTAGTAACTTTGAACAATAACTTTTATTGCCAACTGTTCATTTTTGTACAGTCAGCAACTGCTCGACAAGACAAATTCAACAAGACCAAACACCACGTGTAGTTTAGGAGTTCCTATGGCCACCTACCATCTCCATCATCAGAACAGCTGGATGGTACCGTAACATTACTGTGTCATTCGATTTACATATGTATGCAAAATTTGGGCTATTCCCAGTAGTCCGCACCATTTTGTCCACAAACAAAGGACAAACAAGGGTTTTCTGAGAATAGGTGCGGACAACTGGGCCCCAAAATTTCAGCTCAATCAGTCAACAGGAAGTGGTTTTAATTTATCTTTCAAGATTTAACCCACACTAATACTCCGTTCCCACTTGTCGGGTGTCGGATCCGACAAAAAATCGGATGTCTTGATGGCAATACAATTTATATGAGGCTCTTCACATTTACATGACACCATTTTTCATAGAGTGTGAGGTCATCCGATTGTAAACTCTGACATCCGACAAGTGGGAACGGGGGTTTAAACAGGGCAAGTTAAATAAACGCTTGTAAAAAGCTTGCAATAACGTAGAATTTAAATTGTCAAATTATCAGATAATAATGACTTACTAGGGTATCACTTCTTTGGTCTTGAAGGATTTTAAACTCTTTGAAGATCTCATGAATATTGCTGTAACTACATTCCTTTCTAATTTCAAATGTCGCTGTCCATTTTTTTATTACTTCCTCCCATGGCTCTGAATTGCAACTCATCCAAATAATGTCAGTAGAATGGGAATCTGAAACAAAGTGACATTGTAATCATTTTTACATAATTGTAATACAATTCATTTTTCCTCATATACTCTTCTTTAAATACTTGGCACATAAAGTTTTTTTTATATTTAGAGCAACAAGTTGAATGAAATAGGGCATTTTACATTTGATCTAAGTAAAGTTCTTTATTTAAATACCAAACATCTTACACAAATTGAACTAGGCTCAAATTAAGTTCTAGAAGGCTTGTGTTATGGATATAAAAATATAAATTCTTAAACTAAGATTATTCATAGTAGAAACAAAAACCAAAATGGTTTGAACCAAGAAAATGTATTCTTCAAATGAACAATTATACTCTCTGGTCAACAATAAGCAATTTAAAATAAGCATTTGAATTTTAGTGTACTTACCATGCAACTCTTTAATGCAGGCCTTTTTCAGAGGATATTCAATATTTTCAGAATTGTCGCTAGATCGTCTCTTTCGATCACCATACTTGTAAAGAAGATTCCTTACTTTGTCTACTAGTTTGCCCCGGGCCATCAGCGAACGCCCATTGATTGAACTGCATTTCTTCACCGGGCGGGTGAAATATGTGCCAATAGTCTCCTTAGGAAATACAGTTATTATCTTGGCTGCAAGTATGTTGTACTCTTCATATGTGATGCGGCTGAAATAAAGTAAAAACACATGTTATCACAATCTATATGTATAACTTGTTATAGTTACAATACATATCATGATTAATGACATATCACTAAATACCAATTTTAGGCAAGTTTTATATGTATATAAACAGAATTATAGTCTGCTATTTTAAAATATTGTACCTTTTGCACTAATAATTCAACCTAAATGAAACCTTATCTTTTAAGTTTTATAACTTTTTTTTTGTTATTTCACTGACAGCTAGCCACCAGCTATGTTTAAGAGATAATAAGGTACTAAAACATTTACATAATTATTATTACAATAAATATACCTTACAAAATGTATGACACACTCACTTATGAACAATGTACGTATAAATATGTTTGATTATGATGTCAGTTAACTGTTTTCTTTTGCAGTTGTCAAGGTAGCCAAACGTCTCGTAGAATTTTAGAACGCTGTTGCCACCTGCTGTTGTTTGCAAAAGTGTGGTCAGATCAAAGTTAGGAAACGTCCTAGTCACCACCTCGCTGGTACTAGTAGTTGGCGGCTGTAGTACGGCCTCAGTAAACGAAATGTCATCCAGGGATATTACGACTCCTTGGTCGACTTCACTATTAGCAGCACTGGTTGTTGTCGCGATTGACTCTGTCGGTGCCTAAAAAAAATGAGCGTCAAACCATGTAGGTAGGTATATAGTTGCCATTAGTATATGTAAGTAAAATAACTGGATACTCACACACGCCGTGATTAATTCTGCTATTTTGGTACTCAGTGAAATCCTGTGTCCCAAATGAGGACACAGTTCCTTCAAATTTTCTGGAGTCAATTGTGGAAAATGTTCAATGGTGATTCCATTTGCTGTAAAAGGGAGATAGTTATTAAAATCTGTACATACAGTTAAAGATTCTAACATTGGGCATTACTTACTTATGAAGTTTTGCACAATATCGTGTGGAATTCCCCACGCGCTTAACAAACCAGTGATCCCAGAATCCAAAGCGTCGTCTGCCATTTTTGATGCGCGGCGGCGCGGCCCACTTCAATCAGTCACAAGTTCAACAGGTCAAGAACAGAACAGGTCACAACACGAACGGAAGGAAAGTCGGAATGAACGGAAATCAGTGTTGCCAGGTCAATTGTCTTGAAAATTACAATGACCGCCTTGAAAATACTTGTAAATTTTTGCAAATATTTTTATGTAAAAAAATGTTTTCCTAGTATTTTGTTCTATAAAAATTTGATTAAATCTGAAAAAAACATTAAGATATTTCTAATTTCTAAACATAACAGCTTAATAGCTGGTCGAGGCAAATACGTTGGATAAACCAGCCTGTGCTTGTGTGCCTTAAGTAAAATTTTGAATATCGAACTTTATTTACTAATGATTTTAATTTACTTTATTTAGGTTGAATTAATTCATGCATAGTTGACGGACTCCTGATCGTTAAATATGGCCTCCGAACTGTCATTCCATACTGAAACGTCATTAATTATCCCATAGTAAAATATTTAACGGACGGTTTGAATCAACTGACCCTTAGGTATACCTACCATCAATCTAATGGTTCATAACAAAATTAGAACAGTTTTATTTAGCAAACAAGATAAACGTCAACAAGTTTAGTCTTTCCATTCTGATAGGCATTAATCCTTAATCTTAATCGTTACAAAGCACAAACTCAAAAAGGCAAATAAGTCCCATTTGCGTCCCGTTTTATGACCCAAAATCCAAAGTTCCTTCCAAGTTCCGCGAGGGTGTCAAAAGTTCCGTAAAACGGAAGAAACGGAACCAAACGGCAACACTCACGGAAATATTCGAAAACAATGTTGCCAACTCGGAAGAACTTCGCAGTTTTCTTTCTCACTCGCACGCGCCGGCAAAATATAGCTAGTTTTGTTTTTGTTTCACTCGCTGCCACGCGCCGCCTGCGCCCGGCACTTGTCGGTGCCGTGCGGTAACTATTATACTGCGTTTACATACACGCGCCCGGGCTCGTACACGTGCCCGTGAACGTCGTGTTGAACGCCGTTCATGTAAACACAATAAAAGCAGGGTGTTTACACTACCGCGGGCGTGCTAGTCAGTGCAAGGATGGCAGACGACGAGGACGTTAATCTCGTGGGGGCTAACTGCTTTGGGTTTCATTTACTTTTATAGGAAAAAGAAACAAAATGATGATGATGTTTTTTTTTCAGTTTGCGTCTAAATCCACCCGTACTAATATTATGAATGCGAAATTACAGTTACTTTCGCATTCTGTCTGTCTGTTACCTCTTCACATGTAAACCTCTGGACCGATTTCAATGAAATTTGATATGGAGATATTTGGTAGGCTTCTTTTTATTTTGGAAAGATACATTTTTAACGGGAAAGAGCTATAGTGTGCCCGTAAGTACTTCTTTTCTCCGTTTGAACTCCTTCATGAGTTTGTCGACCTCTCCCAAGCATCTGCAACATTATTTTAAATTTATGTTGCTTATTTGAGGGGGTCCATATTATTGGTTCTACTTGGTAACACCCCAGGAAATGTAAAATTTTGATAGTTTGACCATTCCGACAAATTGGCATTGTTAAATTAATTTTATTCGGCAAGTCGTCATCGTCCGTACGCCACAAAGGTGCAAGCGATACTAACGCGACGCCGAAATACCGCCAGCCGACCGATCGACGGCGTTCACGTTCACGAGCGCATTCACCTGTTTACAGAACCGTGCCTGTGAACGGGCCCGTGAATGTCGTTTTGAACGCCGTTTATGTAAACGCACCATTAGGCATTGGATTAACGATTAACGGACTTCTGCATATTAACGGAAGTTAACGTGTCCGTTAACATTTTTAAAAGTTAATCCGTTAATCAAAATGTTAGCTTCGTTAATTAACGATTAACGGGTTAACGAGTTAATGCCCAGCTATGCCTAATCCTATGATTGGCACCTTGCTACTTGGATAAATGAAAATCGAATGAAAAAAGTACGACGATAATCGGACTTCAGAGGGGCTACTCGAAGCACAAAATCCGCAACTTTGGATGTGCCGTCTCTTTCTAGCGAATGGCTGAGTGCCCGAGAGCGAAAGAGATATCACTAGACAAAGTTTGAATTTCGTTTTTCGTAGTATAGGAGCAGGGTGTCAATGGTTTACTCCAGTTGTCACGAATAGAAAATGATTTGGTCAATTCGTTTATTATTTGAGTTTTGAATTTAGGTATAAAGGAAAGTAAATATTCAAATTACGTAATTTGTATATTAAAAGGTTTTTAGGGTTCCGTACCTCAAAAGGAAAAAAACGGAACCCTTAGGGCGATTGTGCACTACAAGGAATTTAACTGTGCGGCAGTCCGATTTTTAAAAATATTATATGGATTTTAGTAAAAAATCGGACTGCCGGACGGTAAAATTCTTTGTAGTGCACAATCGCCCTTATAGGATCACTTTGTTGTCCGTCCGTCCGTCTGTCTGTCAAGATCCTTTATCTCGGGAAGGCGTGGAGGTATCGAGTTGAAATTAAAACCATATACTCAGATCTACAGTCCCTTAAAGCTGCGAAAAAATCAAACTTCTAAGTTAACGTAAAAAAAAATACGGCCGCTTATGCCGCAAAAAAACGTATATTTCGACACTCTCAACGGAGTCAAAATTTATAGGGTACTTCCCATAGTGACCTTGAAATATGAAATTTGGCAGGAAGCAAGATCTAACAGCACAGAGTTTAAAATTTAGTTGTTTTAGAGTTTGAACAGCAATTTTTATACAATTTTCATGACTTCATATATCGCTTATTTGGGAGAGATATTACTAAAATTGCAACTAAATTGCTAACTTGGCAACACTGACGATTAGACAACATAATTTTACATCAAATATACATATTCTTAAATTAAAAATCTCCTGATTCTTTTGAAATAAGGATATTCTGGATTGAAGATTACTTATCTTATTTCAAGAGACTTATTGTCTTGTTTTAAAACGGAATGACAATACAATTCAAACATTCATAGTATAAAATTAAGAATATCGATATTTTTGATAGAATATTACTTATCTTGTTTGAAGAGACTTATTCTCTTGTTTTGAAACGGAATGACAATACAATTAAAACATTCATAGTATAAAATTAAGAATATCGATATTTTTGATAGAATATTACTTATCTTGTTTGAAGAGACTTATTCTCTTGTTTTGAAACGGAATCACAATACAATTAAAACATTCTTAGTATTCAATTAAGAATATCGATATTTTTGATAGAATAATACTTATCTTGTTTGAAGACACGCATTGTCTTGTTTTGAAACGGAATGACAATACAATTAAAACATTCTTAGTATTCAATTAAGAATATCGATATTTTTGATAGAATAATACTTATCTTGTTTGAAGAGACGCATTGTCTTGTTTTGAAACGGAATGACAATACAATTAAAACATTCTTAGTATTCCATTAAGAATATCGATATTTTTGATAGAATATTACTTATCTTGTTTGAAGAGACTTATTCTCTTGTTTTGAAACGGAATGACAATACAATTAAAACATTATTAGTATTCAATTAAGAATATCGATATTTTTGATAGAATAATACTTATCTTGTTTGAAGAGACGCATTGTCTTGTTTTGAAACGGAATGACAATACAATTAAAACATTCTTAGTATTCAATTAAGAATATCGATATTTTTGATAGAATATTACTTATCTTGTTTGAAGAGACTTATTCTCTTGTTTTGAAACGGAATGACAATACAATTAAAACATTCTTAGTATTCAATTAAGAATATCGATATTTTTGATAGAATAATACTTGTCTTGTTTGAAGAGACGCATTGTCTTGTTTTGAAACAGAATGACAATACAATTAAAACATTCTTAGTATTCAATTAAGAATATCGATATTTTTGATAGAATATTACTTATCTTGTTTGAAGAGACTTATTCTCTTGCTTTGAAACGGACTGACAATACAATTAAAACATTCTTAGTATTCAATTAAGAATATCGATATTTTTGATAGAATATTACTAATCTTGTTTGAAGAGACTTATTCTCTTGTTTTGAAACGGAATGACAATACAATTAAAACATTCTTAGTATTCAATTAAGAATATCGATATTTTTGATAGAATAATACTTATCTTGTTTGAAGAGACGCATTGTCTTGTTTTGAAATGGAATTACAGTACAATTAAAACATTTCTAGTGTAAAATTAAGAATATTGATATTCTTAATCGAAAATTGCATATTCTTAGACTGAAAATGTCATTATTAGCATAAGAAAAAAAAATGTTGTGAGGAAAAGGTAAACATTTTTGACTGGAAGAAATTAGATTTCTTAACTCAACACGATCATTAATTCAATGTAAATCGGCTACCATTTAAACTAAGAACACAATCTTGTACAAAGACTTTTGAAAGTATTACATTAAGATATTTTGATAATCTTGGGGCAAACATACACTTATCTTTAGAACGAGTATTTTTCTCTTGAATTAACAATATATTTTGAGATAATTAATTCCTTCATTTGAAAATATGAGTTTTTTGAATAAAATATAGTATTATCACGGTGAAAGAATATTTTTTTGGTTTTAGTATATATTCTAAGAATACGGAGTTTCTTGACTGAAGAGAGTCTTTTTTTCTGTGCGCGGGCCCAGTGTGGATTAACGACTTCACACACATCCTTGAATTACTTTGCAGTGTGTGCAGGTTTTCTCATGATAATTTCCTTCATCGAAAAGCTCAATGGTAAATTCCAATTGATGTTCTCACATAAGAAGTAAAATCATACCTGATTTTACTTCTTATGATTTACCACGACCAACAAGACCAACACCAGAATGAAAACAATTATCACATTGTTCCAGTTTTGTTCCAGGCGGTGAACTAGAGACAGACATCTGTTAAGCGCACTCCGCGGACGGCCTTAATGAGCAAATTAAACTGCAAAGTTCCCATCAGTTTGTATGCTCCTAATTGAAGCGACGTTGATGTGTTAAACAGTTTCACTTGTTGCGCGTTAGTTGAACTCATTCTGTATCAGTAGGTACTGATGGCAATAGCTCAGGTCACGTGGACTAGTCCCTAATGGTTGTTTAATGAAGGGGCTAGGTATATATCATATACGCGGCTATCAGCCGATCGTGACAACAGGACCCGAGTGGTTTTTAATTGAACCCACTTTTTGAACCAGCAACCCAGGCTTTGAACTTAGATCCCGCCTCGTGCCATTTATATAGCGACAATAACCTTTGACTCGTCTAATTTTTACTGCTGTTTCACTTTCCGTACGCAAATTTCCATTGTGCAATAAAATTGAGGAGTCTACAGATAATTTTGGCCTCCTATCATTCAATTGGTTTGATGATTTATTTCTAGCGTCCAATTACGATACACTCTCAATGGCGAAAATTTTTGTTTGTAGATTTAAATTAAAAGTAAATAGTGTTTCTAGTACGGGTCATAAACAAAACACAACTCGCACACCATTAAATAAACAAAGCTAGTCTTTAATTACATTTATTGTTAATGCGTTTACGACAACACAAGTCTGTGTTGTGAAAAAAAAACCTTGTTATTATTACAAGATCATATCAAGTAAATGGAGAATGGTACTTTTTGTTTTTTTATAACCCGCCATTAAAGACGCCGTTCATTAACAATCCCTTGGCCAAAATATACGTAATGTTTTAAACAAATGGCTTTCTGACATGCTGCGATAGCATTTATCCTTATCGCGCTTAACCCAAACGAAACACGTTAGTCGATGAAGCTTTAAACATGTCAACGACAGACACAAGTAGTGATATATCCAACAAATGCTAACGATACGTCCTTCATTATGATTATTACTTGCACGCGCTCTACATAAACACAATCAATCACATCAGCGTACCACCCACTGCGGAGTGCTAACTGCTGAGTAAAGGCTCTACCTTACCGTGTTTTACACCAGCCCCATCCGTTTCTCAGCAAAACGCCAGCGAGCAGATTGTCTACCTATTGATTAATACTGATAGTACTACTAGACATAGCGCTTTTATATGTATCTATAACATCTGTTGTTTTATCCATGTTCCACAAATAAAGTATTTGACTTGACTTTGATACTGGCCATAAAAACCGGCATAGATAGAAAGGAGTCGCTGCAATCTGAACAATAAAACGTTGTTGGTCTCGAAGAAGCTTGTAACATGATCTTACTATCTACATAATTCCGAAATCCGGCGGAACAGTTTTGTGACATATTTTAACCTTTAAGGAGGTCCCAGTCATACAAATATTATCAGGCTACATGAAAGTTAAATACACCCTCATATTTATATAATGCAGTGCGGAATACATAAAAAATAAATCATTTTTTCAATAAACAACTGATTTTCAATCAAAAGATAAGATTCGGTTTCTAAGTAATTGTGTGTGCCCCGCTCGTATAATGGCAGAATCAGCAATTTTCGTTTGTTTTTCCAGGATTCTGAGCTGTCTGTGTTTGAAACGACGATCCGCTTTATTGGCGGTTTGCTGTCGTGCTACGCCCTGACCGGGGACGGGATATTCCGGAACAAGGCGGTGGAGGTGGCGGACGCGCTGCTGCCAGCCTTCGAGACGCCCACAGGCCTGCCGTATGCCCTCATCAACCCGTCCACTAAGGTAAGGCGAGATAAAAAGATATTTAGCTATGTTCCCAGATTTACTGATGTCATGAAATTTCCAGAAATCTTCGAGTGATATAGGTGTACAAAGGACCCTGATAAAGTAGTTAGGAAAATGTGGTTTCAGTTTGAATTGTATCAATTTCAATCCTACAGGAAGGCAGGTAGTTAGATATCGGGGTACTCTATCTACAATGTGTACATATTTATCACATTTCATAACTACCAAACTGGGGTCCTCTTATCATCCAGAATCTTTCCAAATATGACTACATTACGCCGGCTGTTTTGAAAAGTGTAAACGACACAATAATTTGAATTGATTATTTTTCCAAAGAGTATATTTTGTAGTAGGTAAGTAGGTGTTTCATAAATGACTTAGCTATCGAACAGCTCTAACTACTGTCATCGACAGTTTGATAAATAGGTGACGCATTTTAAACGTTTTATCAATACAAAATAATTACTTTTGCGTGTCAGGTCGTTACCCCGATTCCGTGTCGTTGGTATAATGTTAAATTTACCTACATTTAAACCAATTTATTAACACTACGATTGTTCCTACGCGACGACCTAATTCATAAGTTAGTTGACATTTCAAACTGGGGACCTTTGACATGGCATATTTGATACGATAAGCCGATGGCGACGTATATGATTCTCGTCGTGTCTAATTACAAAATATATGTGATGACTTTGACATTCAGCCGTCTGCAAACCCGGCTGCAATTCTTGATAATATCAATGGAATGTGTTTATTGAATGCATACTTGCAGTTGTTTAAAATTGTACACTCATCAATATGTTACTGCACCATCACAATTTAACGCTGTGTCCGTTACACAAACAAGAACGATGATATGACCAAGCCATTGACCATTTCAGGCGAGCCGGCAGTACCACTGGGCGGGCCCGAACAGCATCCTCTCCGAGATCGGAACACTGCATCTCGAATTCAACTACCTCAGCGACATCACGGGCCGTGATGGTAGGACACCACCACTTTAGCTTCTCTTCTTGTGTTTATAAGCTAAAAGTCGAGTACTAAAGTCAACCATTTTTTTATTATATGGCATTCTTTGAAATTGTTCATCCTCCATTTCATTCAGAATTTTCACCTCTTTCATTGTAACACCTCACCAAAATCGGTTCAATAAATTAAGCACTACTAGTTACACATAAATTCAACATACATAGAGTGCTAAGATCATAACCCTTTCTTTTATTCCTGTCGTAATCGGGTAAAAAATACAAGTCGTTTCCGCTACGGTGACGATAGAGCGTTCACGTTCGATCCAAATCCCTGAGACATCGGGCCGAAGTGTCAGCAGTGTCGTTTATATGACGGAGACGGCATAACGAAGTTCGGATTTGAATAATATTTAAGTATCTCACCAAAAACACTTACGTTAAGCAAAAATCCCGTCCAAAAATTTCGGCCATTTAAAGTCTCGACATCAAAAATTAGACCAAGTTCTGTCTACTGATCAATACATTTCTGACTCAGTCGGCCCGGTGAACTACGTATCACCACGAAGGCGATTCCCACACAAAGTTATTTTTGTTTTTATTAGCTGTTCCTTTAAATTTTCCCGATTTTATTTCTTTCTAATCCTTCCCTGAATTGCAGGGATAAATACAAAATTGAAATTGATATTTTCAGTGTACAGTAAGAAAGTTGAGCGGATCCGGGAAGTCCTGCGCAACATCGAGAAACCCGGCGGCCTCTACCCCAACTTCATAAACCCGCGCACCGGCCAGTGGGGTCAGAGTGAGTACAACTTTACTATACCTACTGATACCGATACTATTATTGCGTATCATCCTACTGATACTATTATTGGGTATCATCCTATTAACAACATACATTTCTTATTAGTTTCCTTCAATTAGCTCTAGAATAGTAAATCAAGTTTGTTTAGGCCCAATGTTTTTTTATTGTTCTACTAGCTGTCCCCGCGGACTTCGTACGAACTTTTTTTGGGTATGAAAAGTAGCTTACGTCCTATTCTCAGACCTACATACACTGAACATACACTCCAAATTTCATAAGAATCGGTCGAGCCGTTTCGGAGGAGTTTGGTTACAAACACTGTGACACGAGAATTTTATACACGGTGGGTCAGAAAATATGGCAAATAATTAACCCACAGTATTGGCTATCGATTCTAAGTATATTGTATAGGTCTTTAATTTTTTTCGAGTTGGTAAAAAAAAAAATTGTATATGGGATTGGTTGTGTGAGCGACGCCTATTTGCCATATTTTCTGACCCACCGTATATATTAGACTAGCTTTAACCCGCGGCTTCGCCCGCGTGGAATTCGGTTATTATGCTCCCGCGAGCTCTATGCGCCGCTGCGGGCAGGCGCAGAATTTATTTTCTCCTGGGAACTTTTTGTTTCTTCGATAACTCCCAAAGATATTCATTTGAATTGCATGGTGTAAATGGCAATCATAAAGTCCATGAAATGCTTAAGGTAACTATTGTATTTAAAATGATTAATACTGTATCCCTCTAAATAGCTTTCTTTCCAAATCACACTTTATATGGGACCATTTTTTTAGTAATTAAAATGGGTATAGTAAGCTATCCTTAGAAGATAGACCTATACCATCGCGGACTTTTTTGTAGACCTTAATAAGAGAAACAATTCTTCCATACATTGTTGTGTTATACCTCAAAGGGGTTAGGCAGCGTTTTCGATGAAAGCTCCCAGCCGGCTTGATTTTATCCGCCAACTTGAACTAACATCGTCGTATTTCATCGAATTTACAGAACACTATAACAAAGTATATACTAAAACCTGCCTCAGCTCAGGAACCACTCTATCTGTTACTGAAAACTGCATTAAAATCCGTTCAGTGGTTTTTGAGTTTATCGCGAACATCCAGACAGACAGACAGACAGACAGTCAGACAGACGCGGCGGGGGACTTTGTTTTATAATATGTAGTGATATATCTATAAAACAAAGTTGTGTTAGTTACACCATTTATAACTGGAGAACAGCTGAACCCATTTCGATGATCTTTGATTTTTTGGATTTGTCTCCGTCCCGAATAGGGGGTTCGATTCCGGCTCGCACCTCTAAGTTTACTTATGTGTGAAGTTCAATTTAACGAATGACGATGGAGGGCAGTGGAAAATGTGTTGAAATGGGCGAAAAATTCTTCCCCACGGAACAATCTAGAGCCAAATTTTATTTATTTATTTATTGGAGATAAAACAGAAATTAACAAAGAATTACTTATAAATAAATATAAATATTGGCTAAATAACAATAGGTGTTGTTATTTCCTTAACATATCTTACTAAGAACATAAATAAAAGAATACATACTTAATTTAGAGCAACATGCGATGACTGACTTGAAGTTGCTGCCTCTTCGTCCAGAAAAACACACTGAGTGCATTGAGCGGGTATTTGCACGATATTTGCACGCTTGAGGTTTAATAAAAAAAAAAAGTTCAATTTAATTACGAGTTGTATTGCGCACCGAGGCAAGGGTTCCATACAAACTTGGAAGAAATTAAAATTGTAAGTTTACCATTAAAAACTTATTATTTGCAGTTGGTAAATGTGAAAGTGTGTTTGTTTGTCCTTCCTTCACGTCGAAACCACTGGACCGATTTGGATGAAATTTGGAATGGAGATAGTTTGAGATCCCGGGAATAACATAGGATAGTTTTATCCCGATATTTCTATTGGAACGGGCTTTATACTGGTCAAACCCGTTTTTTTCAATACTTCTATAACTATAACTATGTATATGCATAATATCATCGAGTATGCAAATTTAAAGTCTACACGGGCGATGCCGCGGGCAACAGCTAGTTTAATTTAAATTCCAAATTGACACCGCTACGTGTTCCTGAGAAGTGATCCTATAAGGGGCTCCATTCTTTACTTTTGAGGTACGGAACCCTAACAAATACTATAAAATTAGAATTCTTATAAAATATTTTAAGTTAGTCTTTTAACGGAACATGGAAGTACCATGAGCTTCCATGGTACAACCCTTACAAATTTTGAAAAAATCCTTCGTTAGTTGATGCCTACGTCATTAAAGGAATACGTGAGAAAATTTCAAGTTTCTAGCTCTAAGGATTTGGCCTGTGCGTTTATTTAAAACTTTCATCCCCTATTTTTCCCTCTTAGGTGTTCAATTTTAGAAAACGCTGAAATACGTCACTCATTATTTTGGCCGCACTCAATTCATACGAAATGTCATGCAAGTATGTTGAAGAAATAAAAAGTTTAATACAAAATTTCATCCCCTATTTCACCCTCTTGGGATTTGAATTTTTAACAATCATTTCTTATTGGATGCCTATGTCATAAGAGGAATACGTGTGCTAAATTTTAAGTTTGTAGCCCGAAGGGTTTGGCCTGTGCGTTTATTTAAATCTTTCATCCCGTATTTTACCCTCTTAAGGGTTGAATTTTAGAAACTCTGAAATACGTTACTCATTATTTTTGCCGCAATCAATTCGTATGAAATTTCATGCAAATATGTCCAAGGAATAAAAAGTTTTATGAAAACTTTCATCCCCTATTTCACCCTCTTGGGGGTTGAATTTTGAAATTTTCTTCCTTGGTAGATGCCAACGTCATAAGAGGAATACGTGTGCGAAATTTCAAGTTTGTAGCCCTAAGGGTCTGGCCTTTGCGTTTATCTAAAGCTTTCACCCCCTAATTCACACCCTTGGGGATTGAATTTTGAAAATTCTTTCCTTGGTGGATGCCAACGTCATAAGAGGAATACGTGTGCGAAATTTCAAGTTTCTAGCCTTAAGGCCAACCTTTGCGTTTATTTAAAACTTTCACCCCCTATTTCACCCCCTTGGGGGTTGAATTTTGAAAAATCCTTCCTTAGTGGATGCTTACGTCATAAGAGGAATACGTGTACTAAATTTTAAGTTTATAGCCCGAAGGGTTTGGCCTCTGCGTTTATTTAAATCTTTCATCCCCTATTTTACCCGCATAAGGGTTGAATTTTAGAAAACTCTGAATTATGTTACTCTTTATTTTTGCCGCACTCAATTCGTATGAAATTTCAAGCAAATATGTCCAAGGAATAAAAAGTTTTATGAAAATTTTCATCCCTTATTTCACCCCCTTGGGGGGTTGAATTATGAAAATTCCTTTCTTGGTGGATGCCAACGTTATAAGAGGAATACGTGTGCGAAATTTCAAGTTTGTAGCCCTAAGGGTCTGGCCATTGCGTTTATCTAAAACTTTCACCCCCTAATTCACACCTTTGGGGGTTGAATTTTGAAAATTCCTTCCTTGGTGAATGCCAACGTCATAAGAGGAATACGTGTGCGAAATTTCAAGTTTGTAGCCCTAAGGGTCTGGCCTTTGCGTATATATAACTTTCATCCCTTAATTCACACCCTTCGGGGTTGAATTTTGAAAATTCCTTCCTTGGTGGATGCCAACGTCGTAAGAGGAATACGTGTGCGAAATTTCGAGTTTGTAGCCCTAGGGGTGTGGCCTTTGCGTTTATCTAAAACTTTCACCCCCTAATTCACCCCTTTGGGGGTTGAATTTTGAAAAATCCTTCCTTAGTGGATGCCTACGTCATAAGAGGAATACGTGTGCGAAATTTCAAGTTTCTAGCTTTACGGGTTTGGCCTGGGCGTTTATACATCAGTCAGTCACCTTTGCCTTTTATATATACAGATAAAGCAAAGGATACATTTGTGATTCCTAATTTTATAATTGAGAGACTATAAAATATGATGATTGCGTTTACTTTAATAACTCTTTTTAATTTGTTGTAATTTCCAGGGCACATGTCGTTGGGAGCGCTGGGCGACTCGTTCTACGAATACCTCCTGAAAGCGTGGCTGATGAGCGGACAGACCGACGAGACGGCTCGTGTTATGTTCGACGAAGCGATGTCAGCGGCGCTGGATAAGATGTTGAGAGTCTCACCTTCAGGCCTCTCGTACCTCGCTGAGCTCAAATACGGAAGGATACTGGAGGAGAAGATGGACCATTTGTCATGCTTTGCTGGTAAGTTGTACAAGTGGTTAGGAAACTGCGACTTATGGAGCTAGGGTCACGTCATATTCGATGAGGCAATGTCGGCGACGTTGGATAAGATGTTGAGAGTCTCGCCTTCAGGCCTCTCGTACATCGCTGAGCTCAAATACGGAAGGATACTGGAGGAGAAGATGGACGATTTGTCATGCTTTGCTGGTAAGTTGTACAAGTGTTTAGGAAACTGCGACTTATGGAGCTAGGGTCACGTCATATTCGATGAGGCAATGTCGGCGACGTTGGATAAGATGTTGCGAGTGTCGCCTTCACGCCTCTCGTACCTCGCTGAGCTCAAGTACGGAATGATATAGGAGTAGAAGATAGACCATCTCTCGTGTTTCGCTGGTAAGTTTAACTTTGAGTAGTTAGGAAACTACGGCTTATGGAGCTAGCGTCGCGCCACGATCGATGAAGCAATGTCGGGGCGCTGGATAAGCATCTGTCATGATTTACTGGTTGTTTGATTAGGAAGCAATCGATGAAAGAGAAATCCCGAGATTTTAGGAAAGGGGCTGTCACGTCCTTATTTACTGGAATCAAATACATTTTTTGCATTTGCATGCGTATGAGTTCTCTCTAAACTTACCCGTGCTGACACGGATTGGGGAATGTGATACTAATTTAGTCGGTACATTTGGCCTCAACATGTCAGTTTCGAGCTATTATCATATTCTGGTTTTGATGAGTCTTGTATAGAGTATGGACCCGAAATCTCAACATAAGACCATATTCTCAATCTCATCATCCAACCGCTAGCTGAATTGGTTTGAACCAGTTTTAACCAGCTATATCCCGTTTCAGGTGGCATGTTCGGGCTGGCGTCGACGACGCTGCAAAACTCGCAATCGGAACGATACATGGACGTGGCCAAGAAACTCACTCACACCTGCCACGAGAGCTACGCGCGATCTGAGACCAAACTCGGCCCTGAGGCCTTCAGGTAACCCACTGCTGGGCACAGCACTTTTCTGGAGAGATCCTAAGATATTGTTGACAAAAGACTTTGGTATTCTCATCTTTGGCTTTTTGGCAGATCCATGCCGTTTCCTCTCGGTGTTTACTTAGCCGTAAAAACGAAAATTCAGTCAAAGAGATCGTACTCAGTCAGTCATGTTTTCCCGTTGATTTCTATTTCTATTTCTGGTCCCGAATGGGGGCCTTTTAAATTCTTAAAAAACTGACTTAATTTCGTGATAAAAATATGACAGTAAAGTAAACGTTATTAAAAATGATCTAATCCTAAAGCAAATGCGCCTAGAGACTAGAGAAAACTACGAGTTTAATATTTTCGATACGTTCCATTAACTAAACGAACACTTAAATAGTTTTGAAGAATCGCATAGAGCTCAATATCTTTTGCAGATTCTACGAAGCTGTCGAGGCGCGTGCACAGAAGAGCAACGAAAAGGTTTACTTACTACGCCCGGAGACGTTCGAGAGTTACTTCATAATGTGGCGCCTGACCAAAGATCAGAAGTACCGAGACTGGGGCTGGGAGGCCGTGCAGGTTTGTACTTTGAGGCTTATTTAATAAGGCGCAGAATTCTCTGTAAAAAAAGCCCACCCACCAAGCACCGAACTCGCTCACCTGCTGCCAAACATTAGTTCTCGCACTGTACATAGTAAGGGAGTCGGTGAATTTGCAACGCATTCGAAATCTTGTGATTTCTTATTGCGATATGTGCAGGGAGCAGTGGTCTTCTTGTTAGGATGTTTTCTTTTTTATCTTAATTTTGTTACTGAAATTTTCCGTTCATATTTCTATCTTTGTGTCGTTCGTTCGTTTATCGTATAAATCCATACTAATGTTATAAATGCACGCAGAAGCTACTTTATTATATACTAATTTATATAAGCTTATAATTTGCCTGTAAATGAATATTTTAGTTCATGTTTTCTTTAAGGCAGTCAGCTTTCCGAATAAAATAAAATATAATAAAATAAAATAACTTCTGCCCGCAAAAATAACTTCTTCCATGAGGAATTCGGTTATAGCCCCGCTGGAACTGAACATTTTGCCGTAGTAAAGTCCCCGAGACTCTAACTCTCTCCATATAAAAAAATCATGTAAATCGACAGACGGACGGAGTTACTCTCGCATTTATAATATTAGTAATTATATCGTCGTGTTTAACGTTTTTCAGGCTCTAGAAAAACATTGCCGAGTAGAAGGCGGGTACACGGGGCTCGTGAACGTGTACCACAGCAAGCCGCAAGGCGACGACGTGCAGCAGAGCTTCTTCCTGGCAGAGACACTCAAGGTAAAGGCTATTTATAACATTCAACTGAGCACAGGCCCCCTCTCATCGCGAGAGGGGTTGCTATTAGTGCCCTCACGACACACTCGTTGTCCATTTCATCGTTTGACAATTGCGTGAATATAAGCATAGAGAAATGATACAAGAAAAGTGGCAGAGTCTATACTGTAGTGCGTGCTCCGAAACCCGAGTTAACACTAGATCGACATCTAGCGTCCAGTGGCTGAACCCCAATTACCCGACCGTTTAGCAGTTGCTACCGCTACTTGAAGCTAGATGGCGAGCCGAACGCAAAGCATATTGTATTGCTTAACAGTTTACAACTTATAACCCGAAGTCTGTGTAATTAGGAGGATTTCAAAAAAGAGTTCTAGTTATAATATTAGTTGTAAATTGTTTAGAAATACACTTTGCGTTCGGCTCGCCATCTAGCTTCAAGTAGCGAGCAACTGCTAAACGGTTGAGTAATCGGGGTTCAGCCACTGGACGCTAGATGTCGATCTAGTATTAACCCGGGTTCGGAGCGCGCACTACAGTATAGACTCTGCCACTCTTCTTGTATCATTTCTCTATGATATAAACATGTGTGTGGGTGTAAGCGTCCTCCATTCCCTGTGCTAGTTAATTGTCTGTGTTATAGTACAATTTAAATATGTTTCTTAGCATCAAAGCGCGGGTAGGTACTACTTAAGATTCAACAAAATCGACTTACTTCACTTTCAATTATGCTAAACGTTATTGAGTTCAAAACCATGTTTTTTGCTGACATATACATTCTCTATTTGCAGTACCTTTACCTGCTGTTCTCGGATGATTCACTAATCTCCCTGGATGACTGGGTCTTTAACACGGAGGCCCATCCGCTGCCCGTAAAGGGGAAGAACCCTCTCTACAGACCAGCCTCTAGCCCCGTAGAGCCGGACGACAACCAAATCTAAACACAGGACCTCTCTAGGTAACGTTATCGAATCGGACATTGGTCCGATGTCGTATAATGAGGGCCGCCGTATTCCTGCTCACCAGTTTGCGATGCTGTAGTGTGAGGTTTGGCTGTCGATGGCAAATATTGTCATTACCAGAGACAAGGTAATTTTACCAGCATCTCCCTACATTTCGGCGTACATCGGAAAAGCTCCGTGTGATGTGAGCAATATCCAGGGGACGCTTAAAATTTTCATACAGGCTACCTAGGCAGCGACATCTGTTATCGTATTTAACACTTATTTCGGGTGTACGCTGATTTGTATGAAGGTTGTCATTCCAGGTTTACCTTACTTTTTCTTAGTGTCAACGTCACTATATGGCATGTAACTTTTGGCAACACTGAACCTCAGGCGACACAAGCGCCTCTAGCGGTGAATTCATACACAATGGCCCTCATTTAGTGCCAGGGAACGTTTTCTATAAAAAGCGGGGACACTGGCTGGCACTCAAATAACGTAATAAAGTCTGAAACTCGTCAAATTACAGACTTGGTGTGCAAGTAGTGATACCACTAAGATGAATTGTGAATTTATGTTTTTTTCTTGATGTTGAACTTCGAATTTATGTAAGTTGTTTTCTGTTTAAATGACAAATGATGTACTTGTAAGCAATTAAACTTATATCCGCTTTCGTTACATGGTTCAGCGGTACTATGATAGAAAATTGGACCACTAGTAACAACTAAACAATTAATATGAATGTTGCATGCAACTTCGGAAAAACTTAAAGTAACTATTACTTCTTTACTTACGTCAATATAATGTATGTACGTATGCTGATGGATGTAAGCGTTGAAGCGAGACGGCAATATAATTACATCTCATTTCGACGAGAACTTTATGTGAAAAAATTTAAAGGAAATACTTACAACGAAGCAATCTCGTCTACAAATTATACTGTTTCGAAATTGACCTTTTCCTAATGTAACAATCGATTTTATAATATTTCATTTTCAATTTATCGTAATTTGCTTTATTGCTCTTTTAATTTAACGAAGTTTTATAAAACTAGAACTCGCATTATGACTTTTCGACTGCTGTTTAACTATTACCTATAAGCAAGGCCAGAAACAAGGTAATTATATAGACTGTCAATCTCCTTACATTGCGGCATACATCGAATATATTAGATAGATATTCAGCGACATCTATTATCCCATTTAAACACTTATTTCGCGCGTACGCTGATTTGTACGAAGGTTGTCATTCTAGGTTTACCTTACTTTTTCTACGATATAAGAAATGGGATTTGTAAGCTTTTCACACCTTCACATTCGATTAGAATGGCTTAGATGTAGGTCCGATTTGATTTGTTGATTTTGCATTTAATGTATCAAATGCCATTTTGTGTTACTCGATTGTTTTACTTAGTTACTTGTACGTCCATGTTTTGCGTTTTAAACGCATAGATACATTCCTCTTATCACGAAATGTACAAAGATGATATTATAACGTAACACTAACTTCTTACAACTTCCCTTCCTCACTGAACCACTAAGGCTGTGGCCCGTGTTAATAACATGTACTTCTCAAAAATGTGTACTAATGAGACCTTTAGTACACATTTTGGAGAAGTACATTAGTATTAGTACATTTTTTTGAGAATTCGAACGCACCTTTTTCACTATTTACTGTACCAACTTCCATTACCATTGTCACTAAGTGTTCTCTTCAAACTTTCTCGTATTTTTTTATTCAGTGCCTAGTTATACATTTTTACATGCTCCAAAGTATTTAGTAAACATTTTCATATACTCTTTGACCGTAGTTTAGAGACGTAACTCTTAAGGTACTAGCCACAATTTCTTCTAAAGTGTAAACTTAGAAACTAAATTAGTTAATCTGTCAAATAATCCTACTATCTGAAGGTAAATTAAGCGAAGACTGACCTGTTCAGTTATTGGTAATGTAATGTTTTGTACAGATATAGAGTTGAAACACCATTTAAGAGTTTGGTGATATTGCTCAAGTCAATTTGATTACAATATGATCCTCCCGACGTTTTACAAAGATGTCGCTATAAAGAAAAATCCTTTATTAAGAATTTTTAATCATTTCTTTCTTGCAAGTATGAAGCGATTAATCTTATATTGTAAAATGTAAGTGAAATGTTGCATCGGAGTGGTTTATCCTCGTTCCCAAAGATCTGACCACACGATAGCTTTGTACGTCCAACTTACACTTATTAAAGTTTGAGTTGGTGAAAAAATACTACTAAAATCTGGAATCCCTAATCACTCGGGTTTATTTTTGTCGTTATTAGATTTTAGTGTCGAGGGCATTACTTAAAACTTGAAGCACAAACAAGCGATATTTGTGATTTTGAATACTTTGTATAATCAGATATACATACGGTAACAATATATTGTAACATATAAAACTAATGAGCAGTCTTAACATTAAAATGTAGAATAAAACTATATTAATTCAATTTTAATAATATAAATCCATAAAATATGGTATTTTTATTTCGTGTTTAAGTTGTCGATATGTTAAATATTTATTGTTTTTTTTTTATGTGTCGGATCTCGTGCTTTGTAACTTGAGAGATTGTTTAATTTTTCATAATAATTCGATATTATATACCAAACATATCTGTAAATTACATTTTATTAAAGTACTGTAGTGTTATGATGAATAACTTAGGCGTTTTTCGGTCTAAGGCAAGCAGCGGTCGTGGGCATGCGAGATTGTACTTTAGTTTCTGAATATTTTTATAGTTTCTTTGGTCCACGATAAGAGTCGTCAAACGGCACATAGTTTTTTTTTTGACAAGGTAATACCCATTATTTGGCTCCTGGCCGGGATCACCCTGAATAGTAAGCAAAGTGACATATTTTTGTTGAAATATTTACTGCACCTGTTAGCGAAGCATGTCGAGTAATTGTTTTATTATCTATATTGATTGTTTACCGAGTTATTCTTTGAGCATTAGCAAATTTTGTTCTCATATTACTCTTCTCCAATAATTATGTTAGCCCTGATGTAAAACTAGATGCAATTAATATTACAAACTCCTTGATAGTCGCTCGCAAGGTCCTTTCGGAGTGACGGTTAGATAAATATGTGTACAATATGTATATAAATAGTCATAGATGGTCTAATAATTTAGTTTTAGATATTCGGTGTGTAGGTAATATTGTTATTTTTTGACTTAAAACCAGTGTGTGTGCGATTGTGGACGTAAAGTCTGTTCACCTAGTTACCTTATTTGGTAAACAAAATTCTAACCTCAAAATGCATATATCTGGAATAATTGTGGCTCTTTAAGCGTGGATAAAGGAATCCCAGAAGAAACATCGCTCAAGGCATGTCCCATATGTTGAATCAGGATAATTTGATACAGTAATAAACCTACATTGTCCCAAAAATGAGCACATTGAGGTTAAAATTTTGTTTACAAAATAAGACAACTAAGGATGAAGAACCTTTAAATGTTTATTTATTTGATTTATTATGTAACTTAGCATACATTACCGTGCATGTTTGCCCATGATTTGTTTATGAAATATGATGATGACGTACATTTTGATCACTTGCAATTGAATTGTTTGAAAATGAATACATTCAAGGTCCAATGATATCAAAGTAACCAAGTACAAGTAGTCGAATGATATAAAATAATCTGGCAGCATTTTATTGCTTTCACAAAATAATACTAATACTAATTAATACCTTTAATTACTAATACCCAGTGATTTCCATTGGGTGCTGCCTACTAAATATACCTCTTTACATACACCCAAAATTGGACGAAAAATTGCGTGTGATGAAAATATACGCGTGTTCGTTCTTAGAGCAATTGTTAAAGTTCTGTTTTAATTGGTCTAAAAATAATAACAATAAGAGAACCGCCAGTACGTTCAGTGTTTTTATATGCTAGTGGCGAAATACATTTATACCTTCTAGGCCCGTTTCCGAACAGTAAAAACTCCCAATTTTGCATCATATTATATATTCGTACGAAGATATAACTAAATCAACTCGCTCGTATATTAAATAAAAACTGCCTGTTATTTATATAATTTATGTATGAAGTTGTAGTAGGTATTTTTAAATTGATAATTGTACATTTTCGGTTATTAATAAATCATGTTTACAAATTACCTTGTTTTCTTTCTCAAGGTGATATTTCTGTCCTTTCCAACCCTGAAAACTACTTTCTAGTTTCCATTTCCATATTTGAAATCAAACTTAAAATAAATTTCAAGGGCGCTATATGGCGTCTACATGTAGATACCTCTACAGCTGCTATTAGTCAACTAATTTCACCATGGTTAATTTAACCTAACGAGGCATTTCTATATACATAAATTATCGTTTTATTTTCAATCTCCACTCGAAATTACAACATTTTGCTTGCCCAAATCACCTGCCATGGCGTGTCTGCAAGCTAGGTCATTTGTACCAATTAAGAACGACATGAACTTCGGAAACTCGGAGATACTTAATCTAAGGGAAACTCTTTTAATAATTCACTGCTCATATAATCAAATTCACTTGTTATTTTTTATGAAACATCGTAGAGTTTACAGGGCGAATGCTCGCCAGTCAGTGACTTCTTACACATTTATGTTCCGCTTGTTCACCAAATAGGTGCTTACGTTTTCCCGTTACCATTGACCTATCCTAACAGAATATGTCGAAATATATGGAGCAATCTGACATTAGAAAATACGTTCCAATATGCTAATAACGCCTCTTTATAATATGTGTCAAAATAAATATTTTATATAAAAGTAAACCTAACACTATAAAGACTCAAGTGTCAAATTTACTGCGCGCCAAACGTCCTCCTGCGTCCTGCGTGGCCCGTCAAAACGGGTGCCCGAACAACTCGGGCACCCGTTTTGACGGGCCATTTCTCTCCGGCTGATTGTGAATCCTTACTTATAATAGATCAATGCCCGTTACAAATAAATTGAACTTTGATGCCATTGGTTGCCAAACGAGCTCACAACAAGCATCAACGAGGACTAACATTAAATACACTAACTATGGTCAATCAATATGTTTTTAAATGAAAGTATATTGTTAAAAAGGGTCACATAAATTTACAAATTAATATGACATGCGGAATAAATAATAATAGATTCTGCGTCCACGGCATACCTAAGTGCTTCGCCGCGCGCAATATTAATTAAGTCATGCTATACTCCCTTACCGGACCGGAACACAATGTATCTCACTATTCAGCCAGACGGACTCACAGACACTGCTTTAGGAATGCTCAAAATAGAATTTAGATAAATATAATATAAGGTAAATTTTGCGTTATATTAAGGTATTGCAAGTATAATCCAAGAATGAAATTGAATAAAATCTCAATGGGAATCATTTTACGTGCATTATTCAAATTCAGACGAAGCCAGTAAAGCGACAATGCATCTATCGCTCCATTATCCGCCCTATAAAGGGGCGGCAAAGGTAACGAGGCCCATAACCTGCCAAATGCCGCGGCGGTAACATTTGTGAGCCAATTAGGGGACGCTCGGCCATGCCAACCTTGGAGCTTTTGGAACTATACTGTCTGTATATACTGTCTACTACTAGGTACTCAATAGGTATAGGTAATACTAGAAAGCAGGAGCTATATTTGAAGTCTTAAACAGGGAATCTCTCTGTTCTCTATAGGATCGCTAAAGCTTTGGTTTCCTAGGACAGCGGTGCCATAATATAGCGGCCATAATACAGCGGTGAGTGACGTCACTAGAACGTTGTCTATGTAAATACAATGGCGCGGTTTCCTAGAGAGCGGTACTCGACACCGTAGCGTCAAAATCATTTGCGTGACGGCCGTAATGGCGGTGTTGGATAGTTCGCCGACGTTTTTTCTCGATAGCGGTGAAGCCATTTTCATCAGTGTTGCCGTTTGGTTCCGTTTTACGGAACTTTTCTGTCGAAAATTGGAACTTTTCAAGGCTGCCATTGTAATTTTCAAGACAATTGACCTGACAACACTACTGATGAACATACAACAGCTGATTTTCATAGAATATTGTATCGTTTTGATCGGCCGGAGGCCGGTTTTAATAGATTTCGTACGTAAAGATTTGCAAAAACGATTTTTTTTATTGACTTACCTAACAAATATACACAGTTTTTGCTCTGGGCTTATCGGATTTCTGTGTCTATTGTAAGGTTTGTATATCAATTCATCTTTTATATGATTCAGTACATAATCGAACAGTTCTGGCGTAAGCCGAAAGTATTCCCTAAATTTGTCTTCGTTGCTCCGTAAACGGCGACGTACCAAAATCTCGAATGCACCGAGCCACGAGATTTGAAGATACCTCCTTCCTCCATTCGTCTGTCTTCCTCTTCTGATCTTCTGATGATTCATCCTCCATGAAAATTATAAGAGCTAAATCGAGGTCGTCCATTGCATATTCCAATGAGCGACGCAAATAAAACACTTGAATGTTTTAACAGTATCAATTTTGTATTGAGGGCGGGAAACGCGAAGATGACAGGACCGTAAAGACGGCCGTGGAACTTTACACATGTCACGGCCGTAAAGGCGGCCATCTTTTTATGTCCGCAATCTTGCCGACGTAAAAAGACGGTATGTGACGGCACCGCTGTCCTAGGAAACCAAAGCTTAACGCGTCAAGTTGAACTTTAAGTAGGTATAGCTGCTTAAAGTTCACGCGACGCGTGAGCGATCCTAATAGAGAACGGAGAGATCCCTATTTTGAGACTTCGAATTTTTTTTGACGTCGAATCAGAATTCTAATGCTCGGATTATTTAAGGCGCCTGTAGCCGTCGATGACCTTGAGCGTTTTGAGCCCGATCCTCTCAATAATAACCGCGCCAAATACGCTAACGTAAATTACAACGATAGCAATGGTTAATTTCGCCCGCTGTCTTAAGTCTACCGTGGCCCAGCGGTCCAAATTCATCATGACGTACATGAGAGCGCAAGAGGGGCGCGGGTTCAAATCACCGCTTATAATAACTTTTTGTATATTTTTTTTATGAATTGAATACTTTTTTAATTAATTTACATGCTGAACATGGTACTAGTGATATTTACATATTTTTAATGTTTTTTCGTATCAAAGTCGTAGTTTAAGAATATGCAATGCAATTAGGCATTATGCGTATGTAGGGTAAAACCCCGATAAATGACTACATTCATAATAAAGTTCAAACAGCAGGAAAACTGGCCTGTCTGGAAAAAAAAATGTTCATGGTTTTATTAATTATAATCATGATTTTTTAATGTCAAATATTCTTGAATAAAGTCATTGTTAAAATCCGATCATTCTGTACAATCTAAATATATATTATGTACATCTAAATATATAAAACTCAAAGGTGACTGACTGACTGACATAGTGATCTATCAACGCACAGCCCAAACCACTGGACGGATCTGGCTGAAATTTGGCATGCAGGTAGATGTTATGACGTAGGCATCCGCTAAGAAAGGATTTCCCGAAATTCCCACGGAAACGGGAAAAAACGGGGTTTTTCATTTTAATATTTCTGCGCATACGAAGTTGCGGGGAATAGTACAATATTGCAGAGGCCGCCAAGTAGCGCATTGCCGGACGATTCTATTAGTACGAGTCCGGCAATCGCAATTGCGGCCGAGGTATATATAATGCTTTTCTCAAACAGCGAGAAAATACGTAAGGTCAGTCGGGGCAAGTGCGCCAGGATGGGGTAAGTGCGCCTAACATAAATATATCGAAACCTATAAATATTACTCAACTAGTAGTTGGCTGTTTACAAGGCATACTACTACTACTACTACTACTACTACTACAGCCTATTTGCGTCCCACTGCTGGGCACAGGCCTCCTCTCATCACGAGAGGGTTTGGGCTATAGTCCCCACGCGGGCCCAGTGCGGATTGGGGACTTCACACACATCTTTGAATTACTTCGCAGATGCGTGCAGGTTTCCTCACGATGTTTTCCTTCACCGAAAAGCTCAGTGGTAAATTCAAAGTGAATTTCGCACATAAGTAAACTTAGAGGTGCGAGCCGGAATCGAACCCCCGACCCTCTGCATGGGAGGCGGTAGGTCGAACCACTAGGCCACCACGGTTTACAAGACATAGGGCCGAATTAAATTTAGGCGCACTCACCCCACATCAGTATTTACTACTTCCATGATCGTGGATGATTTGGCCATGGAAGTTGTACTTATTACCTCCATGGATTTGTCAGTTTCGGGGTACGTGTGCCTAACATAAATATATCGAAACCTATAAATATTACTCAACTAGTAGTTGGCTGTTTACAAGGCATAGGGGCGAAATAAATTTAGGCGCACTTACCCCACATCAGTATTTACTACTTCCATGACCGTGGATGATTTGGCCATGGAAGTTGTACTCATTACCTCCATGGATTTGTCAGTTTCTCTACAGAGGTGTCTCAAATAGCAAGCGAATTAAAAAAAAACACACACGACAATAATGTTTTTGCTGGCCAAGGCCGGCAATGGACAGCCTGGCGTCTTCTTTTTTTGAAAGTAACACGAACATTACCGAGCATGTTTGAGAAAAAGCTAGTTACTATAAAAACATCAATTCAGATTCCTTTTCTAAGTTGGTGGACGCGAATTGGTCCATAGGTGGACGCAATCTGGATTAAGTGGACGCAAACTGGGTAAATCGCCTAATTTGCCTATTTGTGTCGTTTTTTTGAAAACTACCAGATGTTTCGACCAAAACTATAAGTTATATTGAAAAGGACTATATAATCAATACATTACATCCCTTTTATAATCAAAATTTCAATTAGAACATTTTTATTTTCACCTTCAAACTTGCCAACTCCAGTAAGTGGACGCAAACAGGCGAAGCGACCCTACTTTTCAGCGACTTTCTTGAGGTAATAAGCGGTTCGCCCTTGTCGCTTTCGTATCAACTTTATAGAGCAGTGTGATCTTCTCCCCTTTTTATTACCCATTTTAACACTAGGTAACAATAACAATATTATAACAAGAACACTATTACGGAGTAACAAAACAACACTTAACAAATTAGTATCTATAACAACAATAAAATGCAAATCCTCGAGACAAATCACTCCACTCGACTTACTCTCTCGCTAGTTACTCACTCGCTATTCACTCATTTCCGAGTGCCGGCCGGCAGGCCGACCATGCTGTGCGTCCTCTGATCGAGTTCGGGATACCTACCTAGCTGGCAACAGCGCGCGCGACCGCGAGGTAAACAACACGAGTGCCGAAACTCGCAACGTCGCCTTGTTCTCAACCACAACTTTCTGTTTAATGCAATGAAGTTATAGAAAAATAACACTACTTCAAATCCAATATAAAAGTCAAATTTATGAAACGAACTTTTATCCTTCTTTCTTTAGTAATCACGATAGTTTAGATATTTTTTAATCAATAAATAAAAATATTTTAAAATATAAAAAACGCCGCATAATTCAACAAAACGCCTACCATAACAAGCGCAGCAAATGTGTGTTGTGATACTTGTGATTATACACTAAGGAACACATAGGTTTTTCGTCTAAAAGCTATTTATCATATAAGTTAGTAGGTCAAGCCCTAGATAAAATTCTGAAAAGTACTTGCAAAAAATTTGGCAACGTAGATTTTTTCCTTAGCGGAAATAAATGGTTACATATAGGAGGATTAAGGATTTCTTAAATGACATCCATAGTACAAATCATTACATATAAGACGATATAAAATACCAGAAACACTAATTGACTATATTTGTGTTCCATATTCGTAAACTTTGCAGATGACAACTTGTTACAATTATAGAAAAATGGTTACAAAAACACCTCGAATTTGCATTTTTGCCTCACTACTCGCCTTAAAGCTGTGGAGGACGTAAAGTAACAGCACCAATCATGGACAAAGCTCCTTGAATAGATGGACAGTGGACAATCGAACTCTTTTCACACAAGCAATAGACACTTAAAGTTAATATTGAATCACAGTCTCTCCACGACATGGCCTGTCGATCACTTGAACGTATCCAAGATAAAGAGGGGCGTTAACCTTATTAAGAGAGTAAATTCACCTTTGTTTTGGCAAAGGTCATCTTGAGTTAATTAAGTAGTTGAAGTAAGAAACGATCGTTTAATCGACAGCTGATAGCTGGCCATTGATGCGGCTATTGTTATAGACGCAAGTAACATGATCATTTTGGAAAATAAAAGCTGCTTAGGACGCCCCTTGGCTTAGCGCTAACTCAGTCTGGTTGGTAAATCCGCTGCATCAAACTTTTCTGTTTCCAGGGTCAACTTAAAAATATTTTAAAAACCAAATGCTATACGAAGTGAGTTTGCTATTTCTGTCCAAATCCCTTTCGTCCTTTCACCTTCTGCCAGGCTCCGTAGCCCCGGCGGTTTAACAGTTAACTGCCGGACTAATTTACGTTCCAAGGGAAACAAATATTGTTCCAATCAGTGGAGTGAAGACAATTTTCTTTACGGGGCCGGGACGCTCCCTGTCCCCGTTCGCGCACCACTGCCAAAGGGTGGTGGGGCTGGGAACTAGGGCTGTCAACTAGACCTGTTACAACTATAATATATTGTATTAAGAGCCTGATGTTTGGTACTTATGACATGCTACTGCCAACGCCAATTTAATCCTTACGTGTAAGAAGCAAGCATTTGACCACGATCTCACCTGATGGTAAGTGACGATGCGGTCGAGGGTGATACACATGCTTACTTAGATAGTAGGTACCTGTTCACTCTCGACTTGAAAAGATCCAAGTTATAACTTTCGGGGAAGAGATCGGCCGGTAGAGAATTCCACTCCGAGTTTTGATTATGAAAGGACTGTCTGCAGATCAAATCGTCTGATGATGCTGATGGAAAGTGGTATTTAGCCTAAGTTTGTACTGTGTGGTGCGATGAGGGAACTTGTCATTCATGCGGCCTTTATAAGATCGATAAATAATGCAGCGATTACTTATAGGTACTTATACCGAAATACCTTAACATTGACTTGGAATAAGGATGTAGGTATATGCTTTGTAAAAAAGCGTGCTAAACAGTAGGCAATCAATTACTACTACTACTACTACTACTACTACTACAGCCTACTTACGTCCCACTGCTGGGCACAGGCCTTCTCTCATCCATCTCGCCCAGTGCGGATTGGGGACTTCACACACATCTTTGAATTACTTCGCAGATGCGTGCAGGTTTCCTCACGATGTTTTCCTTCACCGAAAAGCTTATGGTAAATTCAAATTGAATTTCGCACGTAAGTAAACTTAGAGGTGCGAGCCGGAATCGAACCCCCGACCCTCGGCATGAGAGGCGGTAGGTAGAACCACTAGGCCACCACGGCTTTTTAAAACCATATCAATTAAACAGAACTAACTGTAATCAAGTAGGTTCATAGTAGTTCTGATGACCCTGTAGCTAGAGGTAGGTACTACTTTATAGTAGTAAATAGGCAATAGCATAATTAGGTAATTACAATTAAGTATTCAAATTGAATCACAATAAATGCCTGGCAGTCGACAACCCTAGCATTGGCGCTGAAGTCACAGCGCCAGTCCTTTCAGCCTGAATCGTAGCCGCACAACCTCGCCGTCAAACACCAACCCACTTCCAAACCTGAAACAACCCGCGGACACACTTTTTTTTTTAATTTGTGATATCACTGGCCACTGATAACTCGCGAACTTTTTTAAATATAATTTATATTGCCCGGCGTAGTTCCCGGTGACTATGTGGTGAACAGACTTCTGAACGTGGCTCTGAAATGCATCTTTGGAGAGAAACTTTAGTTGCGGCGCTCTGTGTGGCGGGTAAGTGAAGATTGTAAAAGTTACTTAAAACCAACTTCAAGTGAGTTATTCAAGTCTTTACAGAGGCTACATTTTACGGAAAGAGTGTTTTCGGTGAAAACAAAAAATGTGGAATAAGTAGATAATAATAATTTGTTTCACTTAAAAGAGAAATAGATAATTTTTTGAAAATTCTTGAAATTCTCAATTTACACATTTATTTATTTATTTTGGCCAGTTCTTGACAAATCAAGGAATTTCCTCATATCTTGTCATTTCCTTTTTCTATTTTAAAGACTCGCCAGTATTTAACCGACTTCAAAAAAGGAGGAAGGTTTCAAATCGTTTGTAGGTGTGTGTTTTTTAGGTCTTATGGGGGTGAATATCAGATTTCGTTTGAAAATTTCTCATTTCTATGGCGCATTTTTTTTTCAATATTTCGAGTATTTCGGACAACATACCCTGTAAAAGACTTCAATTCAATAAAATATATCTTATTGTGCCAAAAATAGCTCCAACACTTTTCGAGTTTTAGCAGTTTAAAAATTTGATTGCCAAAGAAATTAGAATAGGTCCAAAGAAATTAGAAAACATGCCAATAAAATTAGAAAATGAACAATATTTTGTCAAATATATTAGAGAAATGCGCCAAAAAAAAATAGATAACCAGAAAATTAAAAAAAAAGCATTTAAATCGCAAGCGTCGATTTTTGTCAAGGTTTTTGTTAAGTTAGTCTCTATAGTTGAGATCATATTTTTACCCGTATTAAAAACTTTGTTTCACAAAAATCTACGTAATGTTGGTCTTTTTTATAATACCACAGATTTATAAGTGTTATTAAAATATCTTTTCCATCATAGTTATAAACTCTGATTAATATGTATGTATAACATAAAATATTGGCAGCACTTTTTACAAAGTAATACGCGACCAACAAAAAAAATCAAGTTTTTTTACACCGTGTAATGTAAGTAATGAAATAAAAATATATTGTAAGGTTCAAAAAAATGTTTGATAGTTTTGGTTATCTAAATGATAACCAAAAATATCAAATTATTTTAAATAAATAAATTTAATATTTTTGGTTATCATTTCAACCAAAAAAAGCGAGTAAATATGTACATGCTTATTCTTATTTGCACATCATTTATGCTACAGATCGACCTAAGAGTTTCTTAAATCTAAATTCCTTTAAAAAGTTGTGGGTACCTATAAAAAACATATTTTCAGTTCTTCTTTCGTGGTAACTTTCTCTTGTTTTGTTTCTTCATCATTTTTGATAAACCCAAAGGATTGTCTTTAATATCTTCTAAATGTTTCTTTGCTCTTTTTCAACTTTTCATATTTTGTTTGCCTTTTCTTAGTCATTTGCATTTTTGGTTTCTTTACCTAGTAACAGGAACTTTCATTGATTAGTTTTTGTTTAATTTTAATTGCCGATTTCTTCTTCTTTCGCGTCATTTAGATATTGAATTGGTTCGACTTTATACAATATAGTTGTATACATTTTTATAATATTCTGTACGACAGTGTTACTTATTTAAAATGTTGAAAAATAATTTTTTGCGTTTTTATATTAAGAACACACAATAAATTGCTATACTTTATATAAATCTCCGAATATAACATTTATTTAAACTGAATAGAGACAAACAGTCGTTTTATTGATGGTTGTTTAGAGTAACAATTATATTTTTTAGTATTATTGTTAGATTTAGGTGTGATCATGAATAAATCAATCTACAAAAACAATTAAATCTAATAAAAGCGATATTTGTGATATATCTTTAGAAAAAATTACAATAAACTTCTAATTTCTATGGCTGAATCTAATTTCTTTGACATTAAGTGCCAAAGAAATCCAAAGAAATTAGCGCCTAAGAAATGAGATTAGGGTATAAAAATTTTTTTACATCCGTAAGTATTTAAAGTATAATTTCAAATTAAAACTATAGGTGTAGATAATCGCAGCATATATTCACTAAAAAAGTATTAAAAAATTCAAGTAGAATTTGACTGTGAATTCGGTCGCCGAAGAAAATAGGCGCTTAGCGGAAAAAAATCCGCAAACGGCGACGTATAAAATATTTTTCCGAAACACGTCAAACTATGGTCAGGTTTGCACCAGTCGGATGTTAGATGGCAATTGAATGAAGCGGGGACGCGAGGTGGGACTAGTCTAGGTAAAATGATAACAAAATGCGAGACTGTTCAAGTACGCCAAAGAAATGAGGTGTTTTTGGGTAGGACAAAATTGATTTTACAATAACTTTGGACCAGACAATTTCAAAAAATATTCTAGTTGAGTTTTGTATAATTAAACATTTCGAAATACAGGAAACACTATTGGAGACGTCAAATTCGGAATAAAAAATATAATTATAATTGTTTGAAAAAAATAACACTGTGGTGGACGCGCCAAAGAGCTTAGATTTTTGAAGTTCAAATTTTTTTTTTTGATAACTTCTGAATTATTATTCATTGCCTTTTTTGATGGCAATGTTGCTTCCCAGTAAGATCTTTACCCAAAAAAAAGCCTGACTCTTATAGTTCAATTTTCATGAAGATAACATGGGTGGACAAGTGCAAAACATGAAATCTGATATTCACCCATGGACGACTTATTTAATCTTAGTTCTTCTATACCTACTTAAGTATATTTAATAGTAAGTGTTTATTTCAATTTAATCTATGTTTTTTTAAGTGACAGTTAAATCCAATTAAATAAGTTAGGTAGGTACTAACTTATTTAATCGGATTTTACTGTCACTTAAAAAAAACATAGATTACATTGCAATAAACACTAACAGTTAGCGCATGCTGACTGTGCTTGGATTTTAAAACATATTATGTTTTATATATATATATTACTAGCTTCTGCCCGCGACTTTGCCCGCTTGGAATTCGGCTATCGCGTTCCCGCGGGAACCATGCGTTTTTCCGGGATGAAGTAGCCTATGCCCTTTCTCGAGACCCCAATTATCTCCATGCCAAATTTCATCTCGATCGGTCCAGCGGTTGAAGCGTGAAGAGATAACAGACAGACAGACAGACAGAGTTACTTTCGCATTTATAATATTAGTATGGATACCTATAATGTTTTGTTCGTACCTGTGCGACCGAGCTTGGCTCGGGTTAAAAATTACCTAGTAAAAATTAGTTTTGGTATGAAACTTATTTAGATGTATTTGTTCGCCTCTTTAAATCCCTAAGTATATTGCAAATTTCGTTTTCGTCCAAATCATTAAGCCGTTTCTGAAATCATTTGTAAAAAATATACACGGTTATACAGCTGCATTATAATGACATATTTTTCATTTTCTGCAAGTACTGTTAGGTGTATCCTAACACATAGGTACATCTATCTAAAAGAAGTATGTATAATTGTACATCGAAAAGTGGATTAAAACCATAGACTCTGCCATTAACTTCGAAGCTTCGATGGTATGACCGCTGATGGGTTAAATAAAGCTCGGGCGGACGCGAGCTTTTGGGTCACTTCCGACGGCTGGTTTACACGGCCGCCGCAAAAAGCTCGAAACAAAACGTGTTTATATCGAAACGCCTAACGAGAACTTTGATGAAGAAGGACTAAGTATAGAAGTAGGATAATTACCTAGACTAACCACAGAGTTGAAAGCAAATCGACTGACACGGAGACACGCGATTAATCCTCAAACAGCTTAGGTATTAATATTTTGAACGCGGTTTTGTTCCGAATGAACAAACTAACCTTTGCAATAGTGTTGTATGAGTAAGCCCACTAGCATCTCGTTGATGTCTATACATGATGAAAAATTACAAAACTAAAATTTATTCACGCCGTTTGTGTCATTTTCCATTCAATAAATACTTGGTTATTTTTTAATATCGTTATCGCTATTTTTACTTCGTAATTTTAACCACCTAAGTAATTATCGCCTATCCTATCTCAAACACGTTTCGATAAATGACTTAAAATCAATTTACCGATACCGGTCGGAGTAAAAAATGGTTATAAGAAGTAAGTCGTGGAAGGTTCTCACGGTATGGCAGTGGGTGCGAGAGGCTCTCCCCAGGGATAAGACAGGGATGGCGAGAGACGTCCCGGAGCGTGAGAAAAAGGGGACGCCGTGGATCCTTGCCCATCAGGACCTCAGAAACGACCAGGAGGTTGATAGGACCAAGGGTGGTGTGGCAAGGATAGAGGCGTGTTCGAGATCCTGTATTGTAGGTATCTATGCTATGCGTGCATTTGTAGAGATGCCACGGACTGTACGGCAATTTTGCTCTCTATAATGTCTTGAATTAGAGTTTCCCTGATGTGTTTAAAATTTTTTTTTGTAAAATATACTAATATAAGCGTTGACCGCGATTTCGCGTGTTTGCCTGTTGCCGCGATAAAAATGATACATTTCCCATGCTTTCTATGTCTATTTCATACAAATTAGTTAACTGTTTTAGCGTGCTTAAATCCACATTTCTAAAATGAGTACCTATGTTGTTTTCAGTATTATACCTAAGTAAGTATACAACAAGGTATAGTCTGTTCGGTGGCCCAATAGAAAAGAGCCATAAAAGTAAGTAAGTTGGGTAACCATTATCTTACAATACAGGCATAGGTGCGTCTTGTTTTTTTTTTTACATTAAGTACCTGGTCATGCCAAACGTTAATCAACCTAATTTTTCTTTAAGTACCGTCTTCTTAGTTCATTTTAAATCCACGTGTTCTCAGCTTGCTGCCTTGTTAAAATGTTTTAACATATACCCCGTCGCGTTAAGCTGGAATGGCATCGTAAACCTGAAAGTATAACGCACGGGGCCTTAAGGCGCGCCCGGCACTCCCCTGACATTTATCCGTAGGCCATAAAAAGAAATATCTACCAGGGAATCATGGCGGCGAAGGCTCTCATTATGTAGGGCTCGGCGCTCCGGAGCCGTCTGCCGGGAACGACTGCCCCACTAACCCCCAATGGGTTGCATACATGAACTAAATTGCACGTATTTAAGGTCGTTTGTTTGAAACAGATTATTAATGTTATGTGATTTGGTTGTAAATCAGCCAGGAACTCGATTGTTCATGTACAAATGAACTTAGCTCGGTTTTTAATCGCAAATTTTACATAGGATGAATTTGAAGCAAACCTTTTATCTTGGTAACTACCGGAAATCGGTGTGGTGTGGGAAGTCGAGTCGAGATATACAAGTATGCAATAACAGGGAATAACATTTTATTTTCAAGTACAATGTATAAAACTGGTGTGATTAGATTACGCTTTGTCTAGACAACTTACCTACTTCATTACAATCTAGTCTAAAATAACGTAGTGTGCATGCTCTTACGGCTTCATCACGACTCTGTTTGAGCAGCGGTGAGTGATTTTATCTTAAATTCATGCCAGATCCAAGCTGGGAGTACGAGTATATACATCATCGAGAACTACCCCTTTCAATATTTCATTGCAATCCGTTATTTTGCTAATAAAAACCCTAAGAACCTATAAGAAATATAAGTAAATCATGTTTTCTTCGAGAAGTTTGATCAGGAATGTTTAATTCGCGCTTTAGTTTCGGCGGCTATTTGCAACAATGACGTCAGATCGTCCGGGGCCATCTAAAGGTAACCGGGTCAGAGGGAGGGGTGACAAATGATGGCGTTGTCTTTACTGCCGAAGGGTTGGCTATAAATACCCATCGTCTATAGGCTTGTCTGACTCATGCTGTGGAATTACTGAGATGTCAAGGCAACGGATCTACCTGATTAATAAAGTTCGCACCGACTGATTTTCATTGGCCACGGCATGGGATAAGTAGTAAGGAAACGCTTACCTAATCTCCAAAAAAAAGCCATCACCATTACAAGATTCAAATTTTTAATTAGTAGATAGCCAAATAGCTCTGTTTGCTAATTACAATTGCTGTCGTATACAAAACTGCTATGTAAGATGACAGTACGAGTTGGTATGGTGTAATATGTGGTATGGGCAAGATGGCAATTTGGATCCAAAATGTTTTCCAATAGCGTCCACGTTCTGGGACCTCGATAGATCTCGAACAGGATGGATCAACTAACTATTACTTCGGTAGTGCGAATAGAAAAAGCAAGGTAAACTTAATGACAACCTTCAAACAAATCGGCGTACGCCCGAAATAAGTGTTAAATGCGATACAAATTTGAACTCCATGAGCTACATCTAGATGGCGATTGGCGATGTGCAGGCGAAGTATGAAAATTTTAAGCTCCCTGGCTATTTCCGATGTACAGTCGAGTTCTCCAATATGTACACACTTTTGGACCTTATTACAATGGAGTACACCGTAATGTATTTAAGGAGTTTGACAGTCTTATATAATTACATTGTCTCTGGTACTACTAACGTAACGTTATGTTCTTAAGGGTCGGTTGATTCAAACCGTGCGTTAAAGTTAACGTTAAATATTTTACTATGGAATAAATTGACGTTTCTGTATGGAATGACAGCTCGGCGGCCATATTTAACGACCAGGAGTCCGTCAATTGTACTTGAATCCTCTTACACGCCCTAGACTGGTCGCGGAATGCTTGCGTCTCACTCTCGCAGGCTTTGCGTGTCGACCGAAATGCGGGGATTAAAAAGGGATGAGAGCCGAGATCCCGGGATCGAGGTGCGAGCGTGAGAAAACGGGATACGGTTGCTCCTTGTTCATCAGGAGCGCAGGACGCACGAGAAGTTGTTTAAGGATGCGTAAGGACTCTTGTGTTAAGGGCGGGCGTATATTAATAAGTGCGTGCTCCGTAAATAGAGCTACTTACATACATATACAGTTTACTAGCTCGTGGTTTGATTCAGGAAAGTTTAATACTTACATGTATCGAAACTATTAACGCATTCACTGCCACCGACGCATATATGCGTTTTGCTGACTTTCCTCGAACACACATGTGCGTTGCAATGTTTCCTTAATGACAGAAGTGGCAGTGAATGCGTTAAGGATACAATTAGGTAGGTAGGTAGGTAGGTAAAGACCTATCGTTACTTCTCATATTTATCCATACTAATCACTACATAGTATAAAGTCGCTTCGCTATCTGTCTATCCCTATGTAAGTACCTATGCTTAGACCTTTACAAATACAAATACAAATGTATTTATTTCACAAAGTTGTACACACTATTTTACCGTTTAACAGTGATACCCACACTACCTATAGGCAAGGCCTGTATCGTGGGAGTCAAATCATTTCACTGCGGCTAAATACTAATACAAGGAAAGAATGATATTATTAGGTCCTTACATATGAAATTGGCGTTTCATATGGCAGAAATGAAAACGATTTTTTTTTATGAAACTATTTTTTTATTTAGTCAAAGTATGTACCATGGCTATCTATGCACTTTTGCCATCTCGAAGGTAGTTCATTGATTCCTTTACTAAAAAAAGTGTGTGAGCGAGAATCAATAAAATCTTTGAAGGCCGTTTGGACAGCCTCGTGAGAATTGAATTTTTTTCCTTGCATGAAGTTGTCCAAATTCCGAAAAAAATGGTAATCAGTTGGAGCAAGGTCCGGGGAGTATGGTGGGTGTCGAAGACATTCCAGTCGCAGCTCCCGTAGTTTTGCGGCCGTCAAACGTGCCGTATGTGGTCGAGCGTTGTCCTGAAGCAGCAGTGGGCTAGATCGATTGACCAGTCTGGGTTGTTTAATGGCTAGCTTTTCCATCATCGTTTGCAATTGTTGACAATACACATCAGCCGTGATTGTTTGCCCAGATCTTAAGAAACTGTAATGGATGACACCGGCACTAGTCCACCAGACACTTACCAGTACCTTTTTCTGAGTCAACTTTCGTTTCGGGCAGAATTTGGCTGGTTCACCTGGGTTCAACCATTGTGAAGAACGTTTCCGGTTGTCGTACAAGATCCATTTTTCATCACAAGTAACGATACGATTCAAAATGCCTTCATTATTGTGCCGGTTGAGAAGTGAAACGCAACACTCGACGCGTGTTTCTTTGTTTGCGTCGCTCAATTCATGCGGTACCCATTTTTCAAGTTTTTTCACTTTTCCAATTTGTTTCAAGTGAATCAAAATGGTTTTATCACTCACACCGAAGCCTGCCGCTAACTCTGACGTGGTTTGCGATGGATCTGCTTCCACAATTGCTTTTAATTCTTCGTTATCAACTTGTGTCTCCGGCCGTCCACGAGGCTTGTTCTGTAGGTCAAAATTTCCAGAACGGAAACGTTGGAACCAATAACGTACCGTATTTTCTTTTGCAGTAGCTTCCCCATACGCATTGTTAATCCTACGAGCCGTTTCTGCAGCACTAGTGCCGAGGTGAAACTCATATTCGTAAATATAGCGATATTTTAAGTTCTCCATATTGTGAACAGAACGATGTGAAAGAAAAACAAATGACGCGATAACAAATAAATTTCGTAATTCGAACACAGAAATACATGGTCTTAAATTTGAAATAAATTTGAATTTGGAATTCCTAGCCGAACGCCACATATTTTGAATCAAAGTTGCCAGTTCGCCAAACGCCAATTTCATATGTAAGGACCTAATATATGGCAATATATGTAGCATAAAAGGAAGAGTTAATTTTA
The DNA here is from genome assembly GCA_963971205.1 of Aethes cnicana. Classification (NCBI taxonomy): domain Eukaryota; kingdom Metazoa; phylum Arthropoda; class Insecta; order Lepidoptera; family Tortricidae; genus Aethes; species Aethes cnicana. The sequence continues at coordinate 4,135,728 of OZ020280.1, read as the reverse complement.
AAACTACGCAACGGATTTAGATGCGGTTTTTTTTAATAGATAGAGTTATTCAAGAAAACTTTTACCCTTCCGTTTTTAACCGACTTCAAAAAAGGAGGAGGTTCTCAATTCGTCGGAATCTTTTTTTTTAATGTATGTTCACCAAAAATAAATAGTAAACGTGACCCGATTTCGATGATTCTGTTTTTGTTCGAAAGGTGGTACTTCCAAGTTGGTCATATATATATTTTTTTTCAGTTCTGATGATGGGATCCATGAGAAAATGAGGGAACTCCTCGAAATTTGCTAGCACGTAGATGATTTTGGTGTCAATTTCGAAGACTTCAGAGTTACTTTGGTACTTCTATACCTAGTAATGTTTGGAAACTGTAGCCGAAAAAAAATTTTTAAATAAAAAAAAAAACCGCCTTCAAACTCCGACAGACTGCGAAATTGGTGTCAAGTGAACCGACCCAAAGAAATGATAATCATATAGTGAACTTGACATTGACATCGCAGTCTGTCGGAGTTTGAAGGCGGTTTTTATTTTTTTATTAAAAAAAAATAGTATATGATGTATAATTTGTTATAGTGTAACGCTCAGGTCCCGCGGGAACGCTATATCCGAATTCCACGCGGACGAAGTCGCGGGCAGAAGCTAGTATTATAAATTTTATACGAAAGTACCGAACTCCGTCTGTCTGTCTTCACATATAGGAACATATAGGAGTTACTTTCGCATTTATTTATATTTAAGTATGGATTATAGACAAAATGCTTCGTAGTAAGTCGGTCTATTGATCGAGCAATAAAAACATCAATAAATTATTACTACCACCCAAAGAACTCACTAGTCACTATAGTCACTCACACTCACTAGGAGCACCCACCCCTTTAGTTTAGTCTACCTATAAGTAGATATACTGTGCCTTTAGAAAATATTAATTAAGAAGAAGCCTTGGTTATATTATAGTACTGGCCAAATTTCGTGAAAATCGGTTCAGTGGTTTATAGGTACATAAAGAGTAGCAGGCAGATTTTTTTAACTTACAGAGATACCTGTTTAATGGACAAGAATACGCAAAGCTCGACTCAGATGGCACTGCAACCGCTTGATGCAAACCAAGACCCAAACACTGCAGCTGTCAAATTTTACGGGTTTTTTTGTTGACAATTTTAAGTAGATTTGTTTAAAATTATTAAATATTGACCGCAATTTTAATTTTGGTTCAGTTATTGTTATTTGTGATGAAAATGAAGACATCCCAATGCTATTATACCTGCCCCAGATACATACCAAGTCTTTCGGAAATACGTGTCGTCCGTTCTCATTGCATCCTGGAACTGCACAGCGCGGCATTTTTTAATAATTCAAGTAAAACCTAACAACAAATATTTCTCTACGTAATTGACACATGGTTTGGGTCAAGCGATCGCAGCGCCCCTAGTGGCCAAATTATGCAGATTTCTTGTCCGAAGCAGGTGACGTTCTGTGGCCTCTGTCTACCCCAAGCCACCGTATTCCTGCTCACTATACCTACTTATATAGTTGGCGCACTATCTGCAAGGTGGTAAATTCGTATTTCGCCAATGTCGATGTTGACATGGGACACGCCAGGAGAATGTTCGGTAAAATAATTTTGAAGTTTTGGAAGGATTTCACAGGAGACCTAAAACAAATGTTATGGACAACACAGACAACACAGGACAATAACAAACATTAATGTAACGACAAGTTAGAGGAAGAGACGGAAGGTAGTTAAAAGATGTACGGAAAGGACTGTAGCCAATCAACACATTTTGTCATTGCATACAATAGTGTCAATTTCACTGTGACATTTGACATTTCGGAGACCTCAGTGTTGCCAATTCAGCGTGTAATATGGCGCTAAATTGGCAAGATGCACTTCGCAGGACAGCAAACGCCTCTATAGCGGCAGATTCACTGCGGAAACGGGTGTAGAGTTTATGTATATACATGTTTAAAAAGCTCAATATTCTTCCAATTAGTGTCAAACAAAAATATCTCTTAGCCGTCAATAACCATAGCAACCAAGAGCATCTTAAACTTGTCGCTTTCAAGCACGGAACCAGGTCGGTGTCCTCAGGCAAATATGAAGTCCCAAGGGTATGTAATTACTATGGGGACAGAACCTTAAAAAAGCGCCTACCATACTTTTTAAACACTTTGCCTGAAGATATCCGACAGGAACCGAATAAAAATAGATTTAAAAATAAACTAAAAAAGTATATGTTATCTAAGTTAGAAATAGCTAAAATAATATAATAATATATTATGTAATAACAATATATAACATATAATAATATTAGTAAATAGGTAATATTAAAATTAAGGAATGTCAAATTGAAAACTCTATATGAATATTTTCTTGCCTGCAGACAAACTGCATACAAGTAGTTTTGCGGGAAAATGATTTAGTTTTAAGTTTTTATTTCTGTATGATTTATTAATTTTCAATAAAAAAAAAAAAAATAAAAAAAAAATAAAAAAAAATGTATGTATGTAGTTTAACAAAGCCTTATATTTTATTAAGACAGCTTTATCTCTCATGTCATTTACAATTCTCAAGGTTTTCTACCTGGGTGTGGCGAGGCTAGCCCGATTACTTAAACCAAATATTAATGAAACTAAGTATTTATTTAGGCGCGGCTCGACCTAGGCGATCGCGAGCGGCGCGTTCGAGATAGACGTAGACGACTACACGTACCCTAATGGCTCGATCATTTGATTGACTCGCCTGGAAAGTTTTGGAATTTTGGTATATACTCGTATATAGATTTCGATGTCCGCTTTCTGATTTCCAACTATATGCCACCATATTGAAAAAATGGCGGCCAAAATCAGTTTTCAGCATTATCTCCTTTCTAATTAATATTACGAAACACTTAACTAGATTTTTGAAAAATAAAAAGGACGATGCATTCGAACTATTGATACTTATACCCAGTGTCACTCTCACAATCAAGACGAATCTAACGACATCTCACAAGCTAAAGCCGTTTATGCTACAGAGCTTGCCAAAGAAATATACATAGGTACATAACATACACGCGAAAAAACATAACCCTCCTTCTGGCACAGTCGTGTAAAAACAAGTAGGTACTATAAGGAGTTATTTCATCATCATCATGTATAGAATGACGTACTACTTAGGAACAAGGAGATACGGCCGCGACCGATCATGAATGGCTAAGTAAGAATTTTATTATTATATTTTAAGAGAATACAGGAAACACCAAGTACCTAACGATCTCAAATATTTACGTGTTTTTATTTTAGGAGTAAATAAATGCGTTTATGAACACCAATTAACGATTATAAACTGTTTTGGGTAGTTCAGCGGGCTATACAGATTTAGGAGCTTGTTTCCATATAAAAGATTAGATACGAGACCAATAAGGAGTAAACCAACTAGAATACACATGTATAGGTACTTACCTACCCACCTATTTCACTTCTAGCGTCAAGTAAGATATTCACCAAATTTCAATCATGCGATGAAATAGCATCGTGTATGACAAGAAATATTTTTCTGAAGCAAACACAGCAACCGTTTGGTTGCTATAATTGATCAGATCGTAATGGGCTCTCTGAGAATATTTTACGATCTCTCTGCGTCTCCTTCTTTCATCGAGACTGAACAGCAACGAGTTTCATTGACAAGCCGCGGCACGAGTTCATTCACTCGAGTGCAGTTGCAGTTGCATGCTGCACCGCACCTCCCGGAGGGTCTGCGCGCCTGGTGCCGCGGCCGCCACCGCCCGGCCGCCGCGCCGGCCACTTGGCAACTATAAACAAACAAACAAACACACTGGTGATATCTGTTTATTTTTGACAAGCAATTGGCTGCGTGCATAGACATAAATAATACTTCGTATGGACCCGGCCTAACGTAGATACATGTCATGTTTCCTCACTTAATTGGTGTCCAATCCAAAGTTAAACTTATATCGTGACACTAAAGCTGGGTCACATTTTTTCACGAGTTTTTAGATACTGAAAAACAGTTTCGAAAAAAGTTTTTTTAAAAACGCTTATTGTCACGCACGCTCGGTGACAGAACTTTGGGTTGGACACCGTGGAAGTGGGGACATATTACGTGTACGTTAGACCGGGTCTATATTATTTACGTCTATGGCTGCGTGGAATTTCATATAGGTAAAACTTCGTCCCGTTTTTCATCCCCGCATTCTTACCCGCTAAAAAGTGGCCTATGTATGTCAGAGGTCGGTAAACCGTGGCTCGCTAGCCGCATGCAGTTCTTTGAAGGGTTAGGTGCCGCTCTACAAGAAAAACATTTCTGTATGCAAATGAGATCAAATGTTCCGGAAAAGTGTGAGCCAACTAATTGTCTGTATTTAACCACATGCAGCCTCACACGTATCGCAATTTGATATTCAGTGAAAAACCTTAAACTGAGAACTGAGGCTCTATGACTTTCCGAAAAATGTATTTGTTTCCGGCATCAGACTCTTTGTCTAAAAAGTTTGCCGACCCCTGGCCTATGTCACTCTCCAGCTCTCCTACAATCGCAAATCATGTCAACCGACATATTTTATGCAGATCTCTTTTCCGCCAAACAGGGATGTTTACTAAATTGTGTGTTCAATTGTTAGTGTATTTGTGTTTTTTATCTGTTTTAATGTGGAAGAAAAGGCAAACAAATACATACAATAAATTCCAAAACTCTTGGTTTTGGTCAATTTACGATAGTGATATTTTGATAAAATATAATATGATAAACGGGAATTAGACTTGAGGTTTCAGGTAAATAAAAAAATCATCTAAATCGGTCTAGCGCTTTAATCGTGAAGAGGAAACAGACAGACCGAGTTACTTTCGCATTTATAATATTAGTACCTCTAGGTAGGTATATTATTGTCTGCAAAAGAGCTTTCCCACTTTTACGAGCTGTCTACCAAATTTAACTCCATGCAGGCATATGCTGGCGCCACTGATGTGTGAATTTATTTGCCCACCTACTATTTATTGCACGAACAACAAAAATCTACTGTACTTATGCAGACCATCAAAAGACGAAAAGTTGCCTATCTGGGTCATATACTTAGGCACTCCAGATATGAGATCCTGCAGCTTATAATGATGGGCAAAGTTGCCGGCAAAAGATCAGTCGGCCGTAGAAAGAAGTCGTGGTTGCGGAACATACGCGAGTGGACTGGGATCACGAGTGCCGCAGAACTTTTCACTCTCGCCAATGATCGGGCGAAGTATGCAGAGCTGACTGCCAACCTCCACTAGTTGGAGAGGCACCAGAAGAAGAAGAAGAAGAAGAAGACAAAAGGCGGACTTAATAATTTAATACTCTACCACTTTCTACCACTCAAGCTTTGGGGTGAAGCTAATTGTAAGTAACGTTTAGATAAATGTTTTAATTTGTGCTCTGAATTTTACAAATATAAAGTCTCCAGAAAAATTCTGTGCCCAAAATGCAAACCTTACCTAAACATAACAACTTGTTATCACGTGGAACGCAATAAAAATATTATAAGTACCTAGGTTGCAATAGAGATAAATATCTCGAATTGGAGATAAAATCATTACAAATTATGATTGTCAAGTTTGACTATACCTATGCTTCATATCATAGGGCGTGACAGGGCAGACAAAAGTGTAGGTATCTACTTAAAATACCTACCTACTAAGTGCCCTGAGACCTATTGTTCCAACTTTCTCCCGTTCAGCGACCTCCTCCGCTTCATGATGCGCTAGTAAGTGGGCAACGCCGTTTCCATAACGACACCCACGCACGGGCATTTCTCCGCCTACCCCGAGGGAGGAACTCTTCGAGAGGTATGCACACTACTTCCCAGTTCATGTACTCCTGGTACCCGCAGATTGTAAGCTTTCAGGAAGGGAAATTGTGCGCAGTCCGTGGCGCATATTTTGTTCGGAACGCATAGCCAACCGCCCCACATGCCCCTTAGTTCCCGGCCCGCGTAGTCCTCACCAGGATATGATGTCCTGTTACTTCTCCGATCTAATTACGCATATCATTACCCTGCCTTGTCGTCAGATGTGAATGAGTCAGTTTCTCGTCATCCTTTTTATTTATTTATTTTAGTTTGGATGCAACATAACGTAACTTGACTATATGATATATCAGATCGTTGTGTACATATGCAGTCAGTGTATTTTGTAGTTGTTGAGATTGGAAATTATGGGAACAAACTGCAGTTTTGCTCGTGAAAAAAATATCTATTGCTTACTTGGCATTCTTGCATTGGCCAATTTACATTGTTTCTAGTCATAATTTGTCTGGAACATTAGATTAGAACAGTAAGAATAATACGATTATAGACAAAAATCTACTAAGTTTTTTTTTACTGAATTACACAAATAATTTAATAGACTGCGACAAGGGCTGTGCTTTACTTATCAGCGCAAGCGCGTTCGCACTACGCGTCCCGCCCCTACGTTGCACCCCCATTCATTTTCCCGTTCACCTGTTCCCGATATACCGTGCCCTATAACTTCGAACGTATTAGTGGGCCATCGATTTCTGGTCACCACGCCTCCTGCTAACTCATGCGGTCTTGGTGCTTTCCGAACGGTTCGACATTATCGGCAATCGTCGATACACTTCCAATACCTTCGACGATTGGGGATGTATCGACTTGATATCGATGTGTACAATCATTAAAGTAACTTCCATAAACTAGGTAATTTTAAGTTAAGGAAAATTGGGAATGAAAGGAAGTAATTTTGGGTCTCTAATTTTTTTATATATCATTCATGCATCATTATTATATACACATTGAAATAATTGATTAATTAGGAACCTAGCCAATACTGAACCAATGAGTCAGCATCTATACGTATAGGTAGGTATAGCAAAGGTACCGGTGATCTGCTTCCGGACCGGATATTGATTTTCCGAGGAAAATTCTTGCCACCATTTCGCGTTCCTGTTTCCCTGGGCCCGGCTGAAAGCGTTTCCGGTTTTTAGCTTTTCATATCCGGGTTTCCCGGAAAATTTTACAGGTTTTCATTAAATAATGGGACTAACAACTTGCATTTTTTGTGGTATAGTGAGGATCTGGGTATGATATTGACCGGGATTTGCAGGGTTGCCCGGGGCAGCCGGTGCGGCCCGGTTGCCCCGGGAGGCGGATCCACAGCGCCACCGCACACGGCGCTACCAGGGTCGCAGCAGACAACGGAGGTCTCGCCTACAGTAACAGTACAATCTGATATATCGCACAGATTAAGCGATAATATGCTGTCTATCGACGGCGCAAGAGCTACATCGCGCGCCTTCATAATTGTGTCATGATATCAGTGAACCTACCAACCGCCTCCCTTTCACTGCTCGGCCCTTTGGAGTACTTTACCATCATTTAAATAAAATACATAATTTGCATTGAGTGTGCAAAAAATCAACTTAAGCTATAATGGACCAAGTATTACTTAACGTAGGTAACTTTACCTAGGTTCTCCACACTTTTTACTTATTTTATCTACATCGTTACTAGAATATGAATATAAACTGCATATATTTGTATTTTTTTTTTACATTTTTATTATATGTTAAAGAGTGTATTGTATTTAAGGAAATATTAAAAAGCGTTGAAGCTTTTTCTGCCAACAAACTGCTCAGCAGTTTGGCAGATGTTATTTGTAAGGAGCAACTTTTATGAAATAAATAAATAAATAAAAAAAAAAAAAACAATGAAACGCTTACATTTTATTAATGGAATACCTAATGGAAAATACACAATTCTACCTTTTTTCAATTTGTGTTTGGGAATTCCAGTATATTTTTTTCTGTTATCTGGAGGTTTCAGAAGTATTAAAAAAATATTAGTATTATTTCATTTAGAAGTATCGAATCAAAATACACGCCATTCAAAAGATTTCTGGGACGGTGAATATCCATCAGGCGGATCGACACCTGGTTGTTGCCCATTTATGTTATAGGAACTAAGTAGGTAGCAATAAATTCGGTAGTACAAACTATCTGAAACGATGTAATCGAGACCATTATACCTATGCTCCCGTTTATGTCTTCTACATGTAAGAAAACTTTAAAGCCCGAGTCACACAGCGAACACTTCAGCACATTGTTGCATTGTACACGCATTTCGTGTACCTAACCCGGTCTTTAATGGTGTGGCATATCGTTGAATAGGTCTTGAAAAAATATTGTGGGTTTGTTAAAACTATTTTTTGCTTAAGTGATGCGTTAAACACACTATTAACCAAAATAACTAACATAATTAACTAAAATAATTAACTATTATTTATTAATTATTTTTTTATTAATTATTATTATCGCGAAAGTTTGAGACAATGAAGTGATGCGTTTGTGAAATATTAAGCTTTAAAGTGCTATTTTTTGTTAGAGTCACGTGTCCCCCCCCCCCCCTGCCAGCTAAATTGTGGTATTTGGATGGCTGAAAAAAAATCTATCACAGCTAAGTAGGCTGTACAAACTTACGAGTCATAGTCGACCAACTTATGAAATCATTAAAAAACCTATGATTTTTCTCGAGCGGCAGGGGCGTCGGGCGGGCACGTCATACCACAGGCTAGCTCGATGCTAATAAGTCTTAGAAAGGTACTGTGGGCATCGTCAACTTCGGAACCCTATACTTTGCGCGTGGCCCGACATGCACTTGGCCGGTTTTTTATTTGTTTGTCCTTCCCGTCACGTCGCAACGAGTGGACCGATTTGGATGAAATTTGGTATGGAGATAGTTTGAGACCCGAGCAATAACATAGGATACTTTTTATCCCAACATTTCTACAGGAACGGGTTTTCCACGGGTCAAACTAATTTTTCAATACTTCTATAACTATAACTGTCTATATGTATAGTATCATCGGGTACGAAAATTCTAAGTCTACGCGCGGGACGAAGTTCGCGGGCATCGGCTAGTATAATATATAATACTAACTTCTGCCCGCGACTTCGTTCGCGGGATAAAAAGTAGCCTATGTGTTATAATCTACCCCCGTACCAAATTTTATGGGAATCCGACTAGGAGTTCTCGAGTTAAACCCGGACACATGCATTAGGGTCTTCGTTACTTCTACAACTTATCATTAGTTTAGTATATCATCATCATCATCATCATTTCAGCCGAAAGACGTCCACTGCTGGACATAGGCCCCCAAGGCTCGCCATTCAGACCGGTCCTGTGCTACTTGCTTCCACCGGTTTCCCGCGACCTTTACGAGGACGTCGCTCCATCTTGTTGGAGGCCTACCGATAGCTCGTCTCCCGGTTCGTGGACGCCACTCGAGAACTTTCCGGCCCCATCGGCCATCAGTCCTGCGAGCAATGTGCCCCGCCCACTGCCACTTAAGGTTCGCAATTCTTCGGGCTATGTCGATGACCCCAGTTCTACTGCGGATATCCTTATTTCTGATTCTATCACGCAGAGAAACCCCGAGCATAGCCCTTCCCATTGCCCTCTGAGTGACTTTGAGCCTTCTTATGAGACCCATCGTGAGCGCCCACGCCTCGGAACCATAAGTCATAACTGGCAACACACACTGGTCGAAGACTTTCGACTTGAGACACTGCGGTAATTTGGACGAAAAGACACTGCGAAGCTTCCCGAACGCTGCCCAACCGAGTCAGATTAGACGATTGACCTCTTTCTCGAAGTTGGACCTACTTAACTGGACTGTTTGTCCCAGGTATACATAATGGTCGACAGCTTCGAGCGCAGAACCTCCGATTATTACGGGAGTTGGCACAACATGGACATTAGACATAATTTTCGTCTTGTCCATGTTCATTTTAAGACCAACTCGGAAACTCTGCTGAGGTGAGCGAGCATAGTACTGAGTTCTTCCATGGTCTCAGCCATGACTACAATATCGTCAGCAAATCGAAGGCGAGAGATGTACTCGCCATTAACATTGATGCCTCGACCTTTCCAGTCCAGCACCTTAAAAGCATCCTCCAATGCAGCGTTGAATAGCTTCGGAGAAATCACGTCTCCTTGTCTGACTCCCCGCTGCAGTGGAATAGGCTTAGTGGTCTGGTCTTGTAGTCGGACGGACATGGTGGCGTTTTCATACAAACACTTCAACACTTCAATGTACCGGTAGTCAACTTGGCACCTCTGGAGAGACTGCAGCACAGCCCAAGTCTCGATCGAATCGAAGGCTTTCTCGTAGTCCACAAATGCAAAGCAAAGGGGGCGGTTATACTCTTCGGTCTTCTGTATAACCTGCCGCAACGCATGTATGTGGTCTACGGTACTATAGCGTTTTCGGAACCCGGCTTGTTCGAGAGGCTGGAATTCGTCAAACCTGCGCGCGAGACGGTTCGTAATCTCGAAAACAGCTTGTAGACATGACTCAGAAGTGAGATGGGTCTATAATTCTTCAGCAAGCTATAATTTATCACCTTTTTTAAGAAGAGCACCACCACACTTCTGTTCCATGCTCGCGGCGTTTAGTATATATAATATGTATAAAGATAATATATGTGTAATAAACATTTTAGTAGAACTTACAAGTTAGAAGTAGCAGGTAATCATTAGTTTGTAGCCATCGATAGTGCTGCTACGAATGCTACGGCGTAGCAATCTCAGCTACCAGCCATGCAAACTAATCCTGATGAAAAATTCGACCATTTGTTTTACATACCTAGGATACCTACCGTCCCGTATTAAATACGTTTAAAACACACCTTATCTGTCCATGTGTATGATCCGGTGTCGCGGCCGCCTCGAGAAGTAAAGAAAAGGGCCGACGGAGTGCGTCGCCCGCTGCGTAAGACGGCCCGCTCCCATTGGCCGAAGAAACCACGCCCTGTGCGTAACCGAACCTTGAATTTCGACAGGCCCTTAGTCAGCCCTTTTTATCTCCTCGCACGCTCTGCGTTCCTAGTAAACTGTGTTATATTATAAATAATTTAAAGGGCTCGTCAATTATTATTTGACAAAACAACATTTTATTGTGTGATCAAATCAAATGACAGTCACGTTACTACGCCTAGTTTACGCGTAAATTCATATTTTAAATATTACGTTATATCGTTAAACAGGCTTGTTGTTTCTAACACAGCTCATTAACAGTAATTAAAAATGTAAATGACTGTAGGGCCCGTTGGCTTGACGAAGGTGTAAATGAAAGGGCTTCGTTCGAGAAATAATGGGCATGTCACTCCCAATGACTTTGGCTACCAGGAGCCCATATGTTCGAAGGAATGGTTCCAAAGAAAAGGGCGTTTCGAGGTAGGCACTGGAGACGCGTTGCGGGCTTCGTCCGTAGGCCGGTCGTAGTTTTTTTGGGCACGTTCGTAGGGCGCGCTACGAATATGGAGGACGAGACTGTAAGTGTTCAAATTTATAATATATCATTTACATGTTTGATTTAAAATAACTATTATTCGCGATCTTTACTGCCTTTATTAACTAAATATTATCTTGTAATTTAAACGCGCTAACCTTGTATATTTATTTATACAAACTATAAATATATCTCCGAAACGGGTCTGACATTTTGGACTTTTGCAATATTGGTGCTTACGGGTGCAAAAAAACAATCCATCAAAGTTTAATATTAGCGAAAACTCATTTTTAGGTTTTTTTCGCCCGAGCAAAGCTCGTTTGCCCAGATACCTACTACAACTTTAAGAGTGAAACTTTCATAGCACATTCAGCGTACTCTTAAAATACTGTACATGACTTTCCCCCATGTTCCCCTAAAGTACTGAAAAGTAAAGTGATACTTACTCTTAAAACCTGAAATAAGTTAGCTCATCTTCGATTGTACAATTTAAACCAAAATATTAAACGGCATCATCGGCTGAACTAATTTTCTCATTGCATTTAAAAAATGGAACGAATTTTCCGAAACCCGGTTTTACTAGACAGTTTTTTCGTAAAAAAATTTTGTTAAACTCGGCAGCATCATATTTGTCATGTTAATTAATTTGCAATACGTGCTTTGATTGTAAATTATAGGCTTCACTCTAATTGTTTTCATAATTTTGCTGATTGTAGGGCCTGGTGCAAGGTCTGTTCGAATAGCTACCACCGTCTAACCTGTCTACAAATGGTAATGCTCGCACTGTTGTGTCACGGCAAGGGGTAAGGGAGCCTAACATAGAGGCCATAGAGGCAGAGACAAAATTGACTGTATATGTATGTATGTACGGATTGCAACGTTATTTGGTATGGAGGTAATTTATAACACTGGTCAACATCATATAGGCTACTTTTTATCCCGGAAAAACGCATAGTTCCCGCGGGATCAATATTACCGAATTCCACGCGGACGAAGTCACGGACAGAAGCTGTTAAACAAGGATAGTAGGAAGCTAGTAGAGGATGCCAGCAAATGCATTCGAAATGGCGTCGTCGGCGTTCCGAGCATGCGCCATGTTAGAATGCCGAAAAAAAAACAACAGCCCAACAAAGATGGCCTCACTTGAATCTCGGGTACCAGGGCAACATGAACGCAAGAGGGCAGATTGGAATGTACTTACTCAATGAAAGCGGCTGCTTTCTTCGCACAGCTCGGAGACTGAAGAGTATAGTTCTAGTTGGGCGTGTTTGTGATACCGTAGGTATGGAATTCGGCCCACTATAGAGCAATGTCCATGGCGTGCGGGTCGAATAGTTCGAATACCGTTTATTTGCATGCACATACTCAACAACCTGCCCTCAGACATCGGGTAGGAGGCTAGTAAGTTTGGTAAAAAACTGCATAATTACCTGATTAATCTTATTTACTAATTATTACCTCAGTACTTAAGTACCTGTTTGTAAAGAGAGTAGAGACTGATCCATCCCACAATCAAGCCGTGTAAACTGTTTTGTGGGACACTTTTCCTAGTTTAAGTTTTTGTATTCTTTAATAAAATAAATAAATAAATAATAATAATAATGTGACTTCTCATGACTTCTGGTACTTCATTTTCATTACAGTTAGTTCGTAAATCGGGATGGATGAATGTGAATGGCCCAGAGAAAATGGGCAACAAATTAATGAAACGTACGAGTAAATTTCTTTATTTTATTTTACCTAAAACTTTGATTGTATAGAAATTATGCTTGAATTGTTTTGCATGAAATATTTTCTTTTTTATGAAATTTATATTTACTTTTAAAACTAATTTTAATCCCGCCTATTGGACTGGAATTGCATCCAACTTTAAACATAGCTGTAACCTGTAATGTACCTAAGTCAAATTGTAATGTCTTATAAGAAATAAACGATAATCTTTAAACCGATCTCCATGTGGATTATGTTATCTTGATTATTTTTAAACAAAGACGTCCAGGTGTAAGTATCAATCAACTTTCCCTATACAATCCCTATGGAATCCCTTTGCTGCCATAAATAAGAAACAGAACATAAACCTGATCTCCCTGTTCCCTATAGGATCGCTCACGCGTCAAGTTGAACTTTAAATCTAGCTGCTTAAAGTTCACGCGACGCGTGAGCGATCCTATAGGGAACAGGGAGATCCCTATTTTAAGACTTCGAATAGAGCCCCAATTCCAAAAATCAATCGTTCATAAATCACCTGTATTAGACATGAACGGGCTGCCCTAGATCTTAAAGATTGGAGCCATCGTCGACTGTAAATTAGGTGTCCATTGGTGATCATTTGGTAATTAACGCTTCTACAACATTAATCACGTATTAAATTAAAATTTATTTCAGTAAGTAGGAAGGGACTTATGTATTTACCTACCTACCCTACAGCTCGATTGCATCGTGTAATGATATCGCGATATCGCTACGAACAAATTCACATATTGACACACTCTCATTTCCTTATTTAATGTAGAATAGATAACACCGTTCGACTTCATACGATCTCACACATACTCGTATAATACACGCACACGCACACCGACGCTGTCGCACCCCTCTGCCCTGACCTCACGCAAGGGATACACACGCGTAGCACATGTGACATTCGACCTCCGCACCCCCTATGCGGCTCTGGTACCGCTAGCCCACATGTGCAACCCTTTTCCGACACGTGTCCTATGCGAGCGATCAGACACATGTGTCAGTATGTGGACATAGCTTCCATGTGTTTTATTATACTATTACAACCACATGTTCTAAGCAAAAGCACCTTAGTAAACTCGCGCATAGATTAAGCAGTCGACACGTATGTGAACATACACGACGTATAACAACACAACACATCGGTACTATAGCTAACACATTACAGTGCGGCACAAAAATATGACGCACGGATTAAAGAATAATGAGCTCTTTGTCAACGGCGTAAGTGCTACGCAGCACGCCGTGTTAGTGTGCTGCTTGTGTACAGTACAGATACAGAGTAAATTCAACTTTATCTTTACCCCATTTACACAGCAGCGGCACACGCCCATGACGCAGTGACATGCGTCAAGACCGGCCGGTGCACCAGGCTGGCAGACGACCGAGGCGGTGCAACGACCTACTCACACCGCCACGACCACAAACGGTGAACTCTGCTGGTTGCACCGCGCCTGAGTAGCCGAAGATCACAGCTTTCTGGTTGTTGGCAATGTAAAGTGATTGTGAAATTGTTACCACTGGGTATCCATTCTTCAAAGTAGGGCAACGCTCTAAGGTCGGCCCCCTTTAATTGACACTTGAGACAGTTTAATTTGTGGGTAATATTCATTACCGCTCTGTTTTTAGCCTCAGTAAGACAATAACAGAAACTTATTTCTTTCTGTCTTCCACACAGGTCTATACCTTTGTACGTTAGTGTATTGCATGTACCTACCTAAGGATGTCATGCAGTTGCAGTGTGTGAGTCAGGTGTTGCATGTCAGTGCAGTGTGTAGGTAAACGTAAATGTTAAGCATAACTTCTCACATCGACTACTCACCTATTACTTGTTTCGCGGATCGTCTACCTTCTGCCAACTTAGGAGCTCCTAGTACTTGGAAACCGGGCGTTGTGAACGGGTTACGTCAAGGCAGAGCTGTAACTATTGAATTTAGAAAACTAGGCATTTTTTCTGTTGCGGAAAAGTTTGCTGTTGCATTTTGTTTAATTTTTAACATTTACTTTGCTTAATTAATACGCTAGTTTTGTCAATATCGTAGGCCTGTGACCCAGAAGTGCAGTGGACGTCTTTCGGTTGAAATTGATTCTTCAATTCAATCAATTAAAACGCGTGTTCACCATCAGCATCAATTACACAAATGATGATTTTATTACAGAGTTTTCGTCGGAAAAGTATGTCAAAAAGTCATCATTCGTGTAGCATCAATCAACATTTAAATATGTATGGAACAACTGAAACACCTGCTATGGAACCTAATATGGAAATGGAAACCTCGATTGTGTTCGAAAGCATCAGGCATCAGCCCAGCTTTTTCCCGCTTTAATAATCTCACTGTACAGTACATACCTAAGCAGTACAAGTAAACTTTCTTGGATCTGGTCGACTGCCAATACATGTGACTGTATTTATTAACTAACAACTGAAACCACACATCTGAAATTATTAAAGGTCCTGGCGTGCAAAAACAAAATGCTTCAGCTTTTGCCCCTCTTGATTCGCGGGAAAGCCACCCTGTTAACATCCTCCATTGCCATGAAATCCTAGTCGTAACTGACGTCACGTGACGTAACACGTTTGTGGTCGTCAGGCTCGCCTGGAGGTCTCGATTTCTCATTCAGACTGGTGTTTCAAGTATTTTATTATTTTTAAATTTAATTACATTGCCAGTAAATCGATCACGTTGTCGCATACAGTCAACAGCAGAAGAAGTCGAAGAATTTGGTTATAGCGTTCCCGCGGGAACTATTCGTATTTCCAGGATGAATAGTAAATTCCAGCGGTATAAGCACGAAGAGGTAACACAGAGAAAGACACAAACAGAGTTACTTTCGCTTATATAACTCTTTCAGAATGCGTTGATTTACTTATGTCGTATTTTTTCTTTGATAGAGTTAAAAACGCAAAAATCATTATTGTCTGACTTATATTAGGTACATAGGTCTGAACCTATTATTTACCGACAGATCTATTTCAGGAAATACACATTTTCGGAACCTGTTGTAGACTCTGATTCGGGCGCCAAAATAAATGGCTCGCGAATTTTTTCTGAACAAAATAGTCGTTATAAATTGTAGGAGAAAATAATATTGATATTTACACCGTGAATTTGTTTATTGAAGTGACAAAGAAAATTACATACATATAGTTCTATAAAAGATTCAAATAATATTATTTTTATTTCTAATCGACTTAAGGTTACATTACAAGCATTACAACGTCCTCCCCTCAATATAAATAAAAAATATAATGTAGGTATAGCAAAAAATAACAAATAAGTCTTAGTTAAACCTATACCAATCACACATCTTTTATGAGCTACTTACTTATGTCTCAAAGGTTTAGCGAGAATATCTGCTGTCTGCTTATCAGTTTGCAAGTATTTTATAGGTACTTATGACACCCTCAGATATTTTCTCCCTAATAAAGTGAAATTAGTGTCAATGTGCTTGGTCCTGTTGTTGTGGACCGGATTCAACGCGATTTTGTGTGGTTCGATTATCACTATACAAAACAACCTTATCAGCGTTACCGGTAATCTCGAAAACTAACCTTCTCAAGAAGATCGCTTTTTTCGAAGCACTAGTTAAAGCCATGTACTCAGCCTCCGTCGAAGATAACGCGACCGTTGATTGCTTCTTGCATTCCCAGCTAATAGGCCCACCTGCTAGCGCGGGTCAGGGAGCGGCCTTAAGTTATATATTTCATGCACGGCACGCCTGTTTTAAACCATAGAGTGTTTTTTTAAGTAGACAAACTTTGTCTTCTTCGCCTTGCTCTATAAAACCTTGAGGCTGCTGTATATTTACTTATTTGTTAAGATTTACCAACGAATGTTTACATTTATGCTAAGATAAGAAATTACAGGCCAAAAATTGCTTAATGTAACACTCACTTAAAGGTAAACACCGCATGCACTTTTTCTAATCTAATCTAGAACTACACTACGTAACAGTTAACTAAAATAGTTACGATGGTAACTTGTTGTAAGAACTTAGAAAAGAATTACAAAACCTTCCGATGAAGTCGAAGTGAATGTCATTCATGTCACTGGTACTGTTTATCGTCCGACATAGCCTGGGGTCATCCATCCATCTGGGGTCACCCTCTCGTCATAAGGCCTTTTTTTTTATCGGAGTGGAAATGGGTTACGCATACCCCGGGCTGGGAGAAGCCACGGGGGTTATGTGGGACTCTCCCACCTCGCCCCGACCCCGAATGGGAAGGAGTTCGGCGGGCCTACCACCACCACTACCACCACTAAAACCACCTCGTCATGAGGCCTGTGCCCAGCAGTGGGAGGCAAATAGGCTGTAGTAGTAGTAGTAGTATAGCCTGGGGTCGGGGGTTTGTGCCTGAAACGGTTCTCCTGAAGGGAGGGCAAAGTGGCGTTATAGGTTTACGTGAATATTTGGAAGGGGCTCGAAATTTTTGTGATGCTAAGAACTGAGGGCAGTTGATTTTTATTTCATAACATAAATATGTCATCCAGAAAAACTCTCTTAGATTCCAAAGAATGTAATGACAAGTGTAGAAGAAATCTTTTTTGGACCCGCTCTAGCCTCAGGGAGTGGCGTAGTGCGGCCGCCAGACCACACTGCAGTACTCGAGGATGCTTCGAACTAAGCTATTGTACAGAATTAATTTAGTTTGACTGCGTTGGAAGGGCTTAGTAGACCTCATGACAAATCCAAGCATTTTTGAGGCTCTATTAACAATATTTTTTATATGAGCTATAAAAAAGTTAATTTATTGTCGAACAAAACTCCTAAATCGCGAATACTTACTACCTCTTTGATTTTTTCCTTGCCAATATAATACTTAGATTGTTGTTTTGTTTGTTTTGTATATTAAGGTCCATGCTTGTTATATTTGCACCAGTTGTTCAGGCTATTTATATCTAATTGTAACTTACATACATCTAAATTGGACTCAATTTTACGAGCAAACTTTAAGTCATCCGTGTACATAAAAACTTCAGAATTTTGGAAACAGTCTGGGGATATCATTTATGAAAAGGTTGAAAAGAATCGGACCCAGGTGAGATCCCTAAGGGACACCGGAAGTTATAAAGAACTTTGTAGATTTGAAACAATTGACTACGACAAAGAAAACCCTGTCAGTTAAGTATGAAAATAACCATTTTAAGAAATTCCCAGTAACACCGTACGCGGCTAACTTTTCTACGAGGATTGCGTGAGAAACCTTGTCGAAAGCCTTGCTAAAATCCGTGTAGATATATGATATGACATCCGTTTGGTAGCCACCGTCAAGAGCACTTGAGAGGAACTCCGTGTAGGTGACTAAATTTGTGCACTTTGATCTAAGTGCCACAAAGCCGAATTCAAAAGTTTTGGTAAAGCATGACAATATTGAAGTTGGCTATAGTTAGTCACCAGGTTTTCTGCGTCTGATTTAAAAATGGGTACAACCTTTGCTACTTTCCATTCGGATGGAAATACGCCAGTAGTTAGGGATTTATTAAATATAAGAAATAATGGTTCAACAAGTTGAGACGCACATTTAACAATGAAAATCGGAGGGATCTCATCCGGTCCTGCCCCTTTCTTGGTGTCTAAAGCTTTCAACTTCATGCACACAGTATCACGGTATAGACCGTGCACCTATGGAGGTGGCATCGTCAAACACTGACTATTCGCATGAAGCGATCGTATGTATTCAGACTTGTATTAATGAATGAGATTTAGGGCCATGCATATCAACTTCTTCTATCTATCTCCATTAAGAAATGCTTTTTACACCCATTTCTGCCGCTAAAGCAAATAGTGTACGCAGAGATGAATTCCTCACAACAGGAACAAAGGTTTGATAATAATCCACCCTTGTAAGTAGGTAAGTACTTGATTAAAACCATTTGTGACTAATCTCGCTTTATGTTTTAACAGCTTGCCTTTGTCTTATATTGATTATTGAAGTGACAAAGAAAATGACATAAGTACATGTAGTTCTTGAGTTCTATACGTTCTATAAAAGATTCAAATTTTTTTATTTTAATTTCTAGATTTAAGGTTAGGTACATTAAAAGTATTACGACAGTAAAATACTGTAAATATTAAATAGATAGGTAATGATAGAGTGAAGTTCAAATAATCCAGGTACAGTATGGTGAATTTGGTGAAAGAACTTCGCTAAAGCCCTACATCTAGAAGTAAAATAAAATAAATAAATGAATTTATTCGCACAATAAGTAGTTTACATTTTCTTAGAATAACATATAAGTATATCATGTAGGTACTTGTGTTGTGTTAAAACTTGATATGAAAATTCGAGAAAAAGTCCACATGGAACGTCAACTATTTATACCTATAGACAGGGATTTTGTCAATACCGAAATATTATATCTAGCTTTTTCATAAAATTAAATAAAAAACGAAAATTGCACTGACGACTAATACTTTTTAGTTTTAATGTGATGTGATTCCCGTTGTGTTCTTTTAGATTTCATTCGATATTGTTTTGTATTTTCAAAGTGATTTTATTTGCTGTTAATTAGAATTAAGTATTCTTTTGTAATTTTTAATCTTAGGCTACAGCTGAAAATCAGCGTTGTGGCTCCTAGCCACAGCATCATGCTGAGCTGTCCATCCCTTTCGGTTGATCGTTATTTTTGCTGTTTTTTTTTATAAAGTGTATTTCTTTTATTTTTACGCCGAATAAACCATTTTTATTCTTATTCCGACGACTATTACAAAAGGCCCTTTAGAGTTACACAACATGAAATCTCAAAACTCTTAACATGAGAAAAAAAGCAAGTAATAAATAATTACCTAAATAGATATTACGCTGGTTTGACGTACATACATAAGCGATTAAATTATATAAGATCTTAAATATTTTAAAAACGGTGTGACGAACTAGTTTCTTGGAGAAATTAACTTCATTGGACCTGAAGAATGCTCCCTTACAGTTAGCGTATATCAAAAAACTGGGTGAATACGAGGGGCTTTCGTTTAGCTAAGTTTTTAAACGTATTATACAAACTAAAACACGAAAAAAAAAATCAGCAGTTTTATTGACAGTGACAACAGATTTTTTTTACTAATATAATCGACTTGTTCCGCTTTTAAGTCTACGTCCTTAAACTCCTGAACATCCTCCCGGTCATGAAATCATAAAATGTAATTATTTAGGAGTTTCATTAAATTTATACCAAACTAGCTGACCCCGCGGACTTCGTACCGCCTTAAACCTCACGGAGCCCGCCCGAGACCTTTCCAACGAATGCAAAACCGTGGAAATCGGTTCGTGCGTTCTGGAGTTATAGCGTCAGGGAGGAAAACCCGACTTATTTTTATATAGTAGATAACATTATTATTTATACCAAATAACATTATTAAAAATGTTGATTTGTTACTTTTATACCTGCTACGTGACGAGAAAGCGTTCTATAGGATATTCCAGTCGAATTGAGAATGAGATCTCGTACTTTTATGACTTTTTTATATACTGAATCCCCGCCTCGCGCCGCCCACACAATGTAGCCCCGTTGTCCTCCTAAACCTCTTCGCGCCCCATATTGTCCTGGTATAAAAAGGGGGCAAACCATTGTTCTCACGCACACGCACTTTTTTTATTTACCCCAACGATTTCGTGGACTAATTTGATAAACAGCACCTTCTAGCTTATATAGAAGAAATACTCATTTCATTGAGTTGGAATAATATTCAAATTCGTATGAATCACACTAAATCTATCTATTTTTGCATATATTTAGTCAAAATCCTAGCAAGAAATGCAAAGGGACGTTTTGTTTGAAATCCCATCACATTTAGAAAATTTCAAAAGCTCGTAAAGACTCCTAAGTTCAGCTCAGATTTTCTTTTATTTTTCTCTTACATGGGAGTGAAAAGGAAGCTCTAATTGATGTAGCTATCTCTGTCTAGCACAAGGGTGAGTGAAAGAGACCCCGTTACACTGTACTTGATAATACCGATCAAGGAAATTTTACCCTTAGTTGAAGGTCGGTAAAGTAGGAAACAGCATTCGACAGACAATGTATTCCGATGTAACCGCGTAAGGGACGTTGTAAGCTGTGATCCTGCTGGTTCCTGGCGTCCTGGTGATAAAGTCGGGAAAGTTACAAAACGAAAGTCCGATCGGCACTCGCTAGCTGTTTGCGTAAATAATTCGGAATAAGCTTTTGGAATTACAGCCGGAGGAGATTTTCAAGTTTCAGTACCTACAAATTTTTTTCACGAGAAAAACTTTTCTCTCGTTTTTTTATGTATTTTCAGCGCAAAAACGATTAGGTATATGTAAGTACGTATGTTTTGTATTGAAAAAAATCACGTGTTTTGCAAGGCGAACATTATTCAAAATGACTAAAATGATTATTAATCTATATAAGTACATAAAAATAGATTAAATGGAAACGAAAAAATAATACTGTTTATTTCCGTTGATACCTACTAAAATATAGTATAGATATGAATCTATACTATAACTCGTTAAGGCACCCGTTTATGTCTATACCATTATTATTCTATCATTGCAACCGACATAATGTCGCTAAACAGGGAGAAAATGTATTCAGAAAATCGAAAGGTATGAGGGATAAAAAAGCTAAATGAAAGAAATTATTTCCAAACTAAATAAGTATAGCAAATTAATATTCATTGTAACCTAGGCGCTTTTACGTTTTTCGTTTACGTAATGACAGGTGTAATGGCATTGTAACTTAAATATGCGCTGTTTATATTGCATGCCTGAATAAATAATAATAATTAACACAAAGGTGCGGGTGAATATAAATAATAAATACGCAGTTAAGAGGGTTTACTCCGAAAGTTGGCAACGTCGCAAATAGCTGTCAAATATTTCGCTGTTTTACTTAATTTCTGAATATTAATGAATGCAAATATATCTATGGTTGAATAAAACATTAAGTATGGATTGCAACAATTATCATAGGAACACGAAATTTTTAGGATTGTGGAAGTACTATCTGTTGAAAACTTTCCATCGCATTTTCCATGCATTTTAATATAATCTTATCATTTGAACGGCTCACCAACAAATATAAAACGAGACGCGTCATTCAACCATAGAATGATAACTTCTTTTTTCATCATCATCATCATCATCATTTCAGCCGAAAGACGTCCACTGCTGGACATAGGCCTCCCCCAAGGCTCGCCACTCCGACCGGTCCTGTGCTACTTGCTTCCACCGAACTACCTCCTTCATACTGCGGTCGCCAACCCGCCTGCCAAGCGTGGCGACTAAGGCAATCCCCCCCAAGGGATAAAACTGGAAGGATGAAGTCACTTCTTTTTTAATTCAGTAATATTGAGAAATTAATAAAAACAGCGAAACATTTGACAGCTATATGCGACGTTGCCAACTTTCGGGATAAACCCTCTAGCATATAGCATAATCCGCCGCTTTAATTATTGTTCCATTGTGTGACAAAATGTAACCATACAAAATACAGCAGATGTCGTTCTGTGACCTCTGCCTACCCCAACGGGAAACAGGCTTGAATATTTGTACATATTTTTTTGTAAATTCCATGAAAAATTACCATTGGAAACTTCCTAACCGCTAATGTCTTTAACTTGCCCAGAATTTTCCGACCATGAATATGAAAATATGACAGTTTCTCTTACAGTCGTAGTGTGAATAGGTAGGTATTATTTTCGTATTTATCTCATTTGCTATTGCTACGCACATCATCATCATCATCATCATCATTTCAGCCGATAGACGTCCACTGCTGGACATAGGCCCTACATAGGCTACGCACATACATATTTACAATACAATAACTAATCGTGCTTATCTCATTTGTGATTTACGAGTATATTACAACTGTTGCTGTCTCGCTCTCCACGTGACGCCACTCGGTGCATTATTGCATTGTTTGCATCGTGCGCGGTTCACCGCGGCCATTGCAATATCGAGGGTCGTTGCCCGCATCCTTGAGTATCCTTGGCAGGACGACGCAATCTCTCACATTAACATGATGCCTTAGTAACTCACAGGATATTTCGTCCCTTTGGGAATACCGTCCCGACCTGAGGGCCCAAAATAAAATATAAATATCGCTCTCCTTTTCCATCTACATAGGTATGACGGAATCTTAACCTGTAGGTATTTCTGTAGAAAGGAATACATCTCACGCACATAATGTTTGTGCGTTTCACATTATCTCGTCCAGTGGTGATGGGTATATGAATTAATCGATTGGTTCGAATTCCAAAATGATCTCTTCACGCTTTATGCCTTCTTAGTAAACGCAGACGTCATCTCGAACGCTTCGAAGCGCGTGGGTGGATTCTCATCTCGAAACCAATATAAGTTACGATGTAACTTATAGCGGGTGCATATAGACAAGTAGGTACATACATAGATATGCTACAAGGGGAAGAACGCACCTCCTCGCCACCTCTAAAGTCCTGCTAGTTGTTGACGTCATTCCAATAGAATTCACATCCCTTGGGTACCTCTGCGTTCAATGACCTTCTTCCCACATTGAAAACATAACTGCTAAATATTTGGTTGGGGAAGGAAGAATGAGCCTGTTTGAGCCTGTGGTACCTATGGTACCTACACATAAAATAAAAACGGTACAGGTGTTTCAGTGGATAAATATAATCTGGTTTGATTCTATATGCTGACAAGCAATTCTGGGAATTCTCCTTAGTGACATAATTCCTCGGAAATGTAATAAATTTTGTTAACAAATGGGCAATATAAACGTAGCTTTTACCAGGCAGACGCCCCTAAAAATATCCGTGGGGGAGCAAAAAAAGGATCGGCGGGCGGCCGGGTCGGCATTCCTGCCAAAGCGGGAAGGATCCGCCTCTGTTATCCTTGTCGCACTCGCGAGCTTTTGTGGAGCTTTTTGCATTCATATTCTCCACAATGTTCATGGGTCCCTGGTAGATTCCCGCGCCTGGAACGCCGCTGTCGCTAGCCGCTTTCTCCTTCTCGAGAGCTTTTATAGTATTGGCCAGAACCGCACAATCGCATGCGAGAGGATGCTCAGTCATCACTTTAGGTATAATATTGGATTTGAACTTTTCAAAACGAAATCAATCGACTAACTATTAGGCAAACATGATAAAAACTTCATCTTCGTCAAAAACATGACACCTATTTGTCTGCGGACCGACTCTCGATTAATTACTAAGTACTTAGCGATCATCAATAGTCTAGTAGAATGTAATAACCGAGGGATAAAAAGAACCCATAGACCGAGATATTTACATTTTAGTTAGAGACCCGGGAAAGGACATAGGATACTTTTTATCCCAACATAACACATAGTTAGTTCCCACGGGCAGAAGCTAGTAAAATATTTGTGCAAAACCCACACTTATAACATCTTCTTTCCCAGCATGCCTCGGCGCCCGCTCGTCCACCACGACCTCGACGCCCGCGCCGCTGCCGACCATGGAGCTGGCCTCGTCCCCCGCGCCCGGCGCCCCCGCCGCGCCCCCGCAGCCGGCCTGCCCCGACGACGTTCTCAACGCCACGCCGCTGCACCGCCTGCGGTCCGCAATGAGAGACAATGTCTACACGCAGATGAACACGTTCCTAGACGCCTTCCTTGTGTTCTACACTGATGAACACTTGGTATGTTCTGACCAATCCTTTTATATCTACTTCTACATATAGATCGGTTGCCAGGTTTGGTACCTAAGTAGATTGTAAAATCTGAGTAGGTACTTAATTACTGTTCCAATAGTGTTGTGTAACGCAACGCACTTGTGGAATATACTATCACACTGAACTTACGATTTGTTGCACACTGTTTTGACATGGCTATTTTGCAGATTAATAAAGTCGAACAAATTAGATAATTATGTACTGATAAGTATGTACCTACCGTGTCAGTATTCAATACCTACTTTTAAATGCTGTCATTTTTGACAGGAACTTGACCCATTAGTGTTTTGTTATTACTATTAGGTACTTGCTGATTACTGATGAAAAGTAACTAACGAGGTAAAGGTTTACTCAACTTAGAAGGCGCGTGGATTAAGCAATAATAGACCTTGCGTCAACGGCTTAAGTGCTTCGCCGCGCGTCTTCTAAGAGGTGTCGTGCTATAGGGAGCCATCTCATTCTTTTAACAATGACATACATACGGTTGTCACCTAAGTACAAGCGGACGTCATTATAGAGCGAAGAGCCATCACCCGACGAGCGGCGCCTGGAGTACATCAGCGGCTGGGACGGGGCGGGCACGGCAGCCGTGCTGGCGGACGCCGGCGGCGCCGCCGTTTGGGTCCCCGCGGGGGAGGCGCGGCGCGCGCGGGCCGTGCTCAACTGCTCCTGGGTCGTGTATGACAGCGACAACCCTGCGACCACTAGCGTCGCTGAGT